>VZTH01014295.1:153328-187151 GCA_013397815.1 Aleadryas rufinucha | reverse complement strand
TGCCCGCCGCTCGGGTCCGCTCCCCGCCCTGCGGTGCCCCCGCCCCGGGCGCCCGCATCGTCTCCGCCGCCCCGGTGCCGTGCCGGCCGCCCCGGGGGCGGGAGCGGGGCGCGGACAGGGGCAGGGGCACACCTGGCCACCCCCAGGTCAGAGGCGAACCTCCTGTGCCCGGTGCTGAGAACTAACTCAGTGCATGGAGCACAGGACTGAGCCGGGGTGCCGGGGCATCAGACAGGTCGGGGACAGAGACCCCAGCCCACGCTTCCGCTGCCTTTGAATGGTGCCAGACATGGATGGCCCAGTGGCATCGTGGCAGGAGCTCTGTCAGGGGCTCTGGGCACCGCTGGGGCTGAGGCTGGGGCTGTCAGACCTCCTCCCGCTGTGCTCCAGGGTGGCCATGACGTGGCATCCTCAGCACCCACCTCAGGTCTTTGGTGCCTTCTCCAGAGTCTTGCTCGAAGCGTGGTGGGCACTGTCCTGGCCCAGCAACATTTTGAGGGTGCAGGGGCAGAAGTGGCAACACAGCTTGTTGCCTGCAGTAGAGTCACACACCAGCAGCAGGATGCTGGGTGTACAGACCACGCTGGGCATGATCAGGACCAGTGGAAGGTGGAAGCAGGGAAGAAGATCAAGGCTGGTGAGACTGCAATACTACTTGGGGACAGATAAATCTGCTCTTGCAAGTCAGGTTTTAGTCACAGCTCAGGCAAACAGACTCCAGTGGGACGTTTTCCAGTCTCCACTGCCCAGAGAGTCACATCTTACCTGGAGAAAATGCTCTCCTGTGTCCACAGCATTCTCTGTTGTTTGGCCTTGGAGTTTGGCCCTGAAAGGAACACAAGAGAACACCAGAGGAGGGAATGCTGTGCTGCTCCATGCGTACAGCATCTTGTGTACAAGGCAAACAAATCCTCTGCTTGGCCAATTTGGGTCAAGAAACAGTAGTAACCCGGTAGCAGGTTATCCACAAACTACCTGGATCTGGTGCTTCCTGTTTAGGCAGGGGGCCTGCAAGTCAGGGAGAGGTGGGTGGAAAGCAAAAGAGAGGTTTATAACCACAGCATGGATCCAGGAGGAGTGGCTCTCCCTTTCCAGGACCAAAAGATGAGCAGGACTCAGATCCAGCAGCAGGCTCAGGCAGCTGTATTTCACACCTTTGCACTGGCTGGCACAAGGCTTCCCATCATCCTACTACTGCATGACTCCCACCCTCAAAGGTGAAGGGGGCCCTGAAGACATTCTAGGAAATGCTCCATATCAGCCCCTTCAGACACAGAAGCATCTAGAAATGTCCTCAATCCCAGTGTGAGACTGAGAGACCTCCCAGCTGCAAGCACTGCTGCCAAAGTAGATCCCACTTGAGCCTGATGCTCTTGTAGGGAAAGGAGCAAAGCCTGGAGCACAGCTGCTCCACTGCTAACACAGTCTGCAAACAGAGACCGTGTGCTCAGTGCCAATCTAGCCCTAGGACAGCTGCAAGGCTCTTGTGCCAGCAATGACACTGGCACTGGGAACACCCAGATCCTTCCCTGGGACAGCCAAGAGGCCACCTCTCACAGTGCAGGTGGAGTTGAGCCCACCTGGCTGGTGTGACACTGGGAGGAGATGGTCCCAGCACTTTTTTGTAGTCATGTTGCCCTTTTCCAGCCTGTTTTTGCTAAGACCCCCTTATTCTGGAGACACAGAAGATTTGTCTCTCCTACCATCACCCCCTCCCCTCTGGCACAGCAGCTCCATGCCTGATCTAGTTGAAGAAGTCCCTGCTTATCACACGTGGGTTGGACTAGATGACCTTCCAACCCAAACCATTCCATGACTCGATGATTCCATGCCCTCTTGCTGCTGCCATGCAGGTGCTGGTAAGGCCAGGCAGCCTGTCCCAACCCAGCCCCTAGATGAGCCCTGGAGAGCACTATAACAAGGCATTTTCTGACAGTCCTTCCACGAGACCTGAAATCAGCAATGCTCCTGAGCATGCCCAGGTCACATGGCAGCACAGGCCAGGAGCCACCGTGGGGAAGGAATGGTGGAGGATGCAAAGCAGAACTAAGAACCACCTGTGATATGATCACTCGTGTTGAGTGTGGCTCCCCATGAACAGCCTCCACAGCTGCGTCTCACAGCCTGTCTCAGAAGCTGACATGTCACTTTCATGTCATGTCATGTCTTGTATTTGCAGTGACAGAAGGATGGATGGGTTTTCCTCTGACTTTGCTGCCATCCCCTTTATCTCCATGGGAATTTCGTCCTCATCTGGCTTCTCTTTTCCTCTTATTCCCATCATTGCTTTACCCCAGCGTTTAAATAGCTCTTTTGTATTTTTTAGCTCTCCTCTACCTGCAGCACTGTTCCCTTACTCTGATATACTCTCCCCATCTCATTGAGCTCCAGGCCCCTTTGCTTTGTTCTCTCCCTATCTCTCCCTTTCTTTCTGCTGGTGCCTTGTTCCTTTTCTTGTTGTGATTTGTCTTCTCTGCTCTGTCCCTTTCACTCATCTATTCTCCTTATCTCTTTTTGCTTCTTCCTCTTCCTTTTCCCAGTCTTTGCACTCCCCCCCTTCCTCTGTGTGCCTTTGTCTGTAAGGAGTTGAAAGTTAAAAGCTTTTCCAACTTGATCCTGAGCAGCTTTCCCTGGTGCTTTCATCTCCACAACACATTTGTAAAACTGCTCAGACTGAAGAGCCATGACATGAGCAACTGAAGAAATATCAGAAAGAAACAGGACTCCCAACATGGAATGGAAATCTTCCTTTTAAAAAAAAATATCTCTGTTTCACTAGCACTGAGGTTCTCTCTCCACAGCTCCTTAAAACACAACATAAAACCCATTTACCACAACATAAAACCCATTTACCAAGATTTCCTTTTCCTGGTCTCATCCTCCTTCCTGGGGATTTCAGTTCTGGAGTGGGTAGACACGGGAGTGCCTGAGAGTTCCCCATCATCTGCCAAAAAGTAGCTGTGACCAACCTGTTCTCCCTCCCCCATCTCCAGAAGGTCCTGCCAGGTGTGTCAGTGCTGTATCACAAACTGCTGTCCAGAGGGAAGTGCTGGTCACACCAGGAAAGATGCTCTGGCTCTTGTCCAGCCCTGCTCCTACTCTTCCTTCATGCAAAGATGGCAGAGACCTGGCAAACTCTCCCAGCTGATGTGTCACCATTTCCTCTCAGCTGCCAAAAGGCGTCCTTTCTTAGCACCTTCTCGTGTTCTTTGCAAGGTCCAACATTGTTTGTTTCGGGTACAGCAGCTTCAGACCACTTCAGGGAAATTCAGGGAATTGATGCTTTCAAGCCACTTTGCTCGGTGCTTCTGTGCAGCCTGTGCTTTGCAGGGCTCACATGTGAGCACAGGAGTATGGCCAATCTTACCTGTGACCAGTGGCAGGAAACTCCAGAGTTACCAGTGCAGATCTGTGCTGTGTCACATGGAGCAAGCCCAAGTGCTGTCTGCTTACTTGGAAATTTGTTGCTGAGAAGCCCATGAATCTTGGCTATTCTCACAACTCTATGAGAGATTAATCTTGCTAAATCCTCCTACTCCTTCCCTATTGGAGAAACAGATTCAGCACAGGACAAGCTTTGTGACTCACCTCTCTGCTGGCAAAGCCATCTCCCATTAATCTAACTCCCTGTCTAATGTCCACATTTGGCAGGCAGGCAATCCATCTCCAGTCCAGCTCTGTCCAGGATCCAGCTCCCCTGTCAGTCACAGCTTTCCCAACACTGGGTGCCCTGCAGGGCTTCTCCCTGGCAGGACAAGGGCAGCCTGCAGCCCACTGCCCAGGATGACAGCAGGGGACAGAATCTGGGATGGATGGGCACTTGTTAGGCAAAGCACTCCCTGGCTGCAGTGGCTGCTGGGCTCAGCACCCGTGTGGCAGAGCTGTGTTTATTCCCTGACCACACCCTGCCTCGTCTCAGCAGAACCAACAGAGATGCACACAGCTCAGTCCCACCAGTCTCGCTCTTCCTGGGGGCAGGATTCAGTCTGCTGCCCTCCAAAATTCACCCTGAAGGGAGCTGAACACTGGGTGTCAGGACTGGCAGAGAGGGCTTTGCTCACAGAGCTGCAGCTCAGGATGCCATGAAGCTGTGTGGTAGCAAGTCCCCCTGCCACACTCCCTGCAGAGGGTCCCTGGGAGGTCACATTTGCTCCCACTGTGCTTTTCAGCCACCTCTTGCCAGCTGCTCGTCCTTGTCTCACACTGCCTGTCTCCTGAGGGCTGCAATGTGGGTTGTCCCGTTACACGCCCAGATTGCCTCCTGCCTTTACCTGGATGCTGCTCTGGCACAGGTTTAGGATGGACCCCACAGGCAGGTTGCACCACATGACTTTCTTCATAGCCCATGGCTATGGGAGAGGTTCTGCACCCCTTAGAAGGTCCAGCGCCATGATTCCTGCTGGTGGTAGGGGCATGAGCTGAAGGCAGCAGTCCTGTGCTCACACAGGTCCTGCAGGGCTGGGGACACTCTGTAACACACCGTAGAGCATGTTCACACGAGGATGGAGGTGACCCAACATGGTTGGGAGGGACACAGCCCAGCACTGCCATGTTTGCTGGGCACACCTGAGCCAAACCCCCCAAACTCTTGCCCAGAGCCATTTCTCACATGCCACCCTACTTACACAGTCAGTCCAACAACCCTGCCCTGCTGAGGTTCTTCTGTGCTGCTGTGGGTCTTTTTCTGGGAGCATTCCCACTGCCCCACAGATTCAGGCATTGCCTTTCACCACAGCCTGGCAGCTCCCCCCATCTTTATTCTCTCCAAGTACTGTGTCATTTGCAGACTCCACGGTGTCAGCCTTGTGATTAGATTCCAATGCCTTTATGAATAATTTGTTGCGCAATTATAAAGCAAATATTTAATTGAACTTTATGTAAAATTGCTTCTGCCTCTGAGCACTGAACCCCAGTTTTGGGATAGGGCATTGCGTGACCCCATCGGGCTCTGGGTGCCCCGTGACGAGGCAAGCAGAAAGCTGCCAGGGCCCCTCCCCAGCAGCCCGTGCCTGCTTGCAACCAGCTGGCCCCGGTCCCTCAGCTGAGCCTGTGAGGGGACCACGAGGGGATGGCTCCACAGCAGCCCCAGAGACTGCTGCAGATGCACCAGCTGCAGGATTGCGGTGAGCCTCCCTTCCCTTGGGACCGTGTCCTCGGGCACAGGCAGCGGAATGAACCAGCTGGAGCATTCCCACAGTGTGACCAGTGCAGTGCTGGAAGAGCTTAGCATGAAGGATGTCACTGTGAAAAATGTCTTTGTGACAAGTGGATGGCGGTCAGGTTTCAGCACGAAGATGAGGACAGATGCAAAGACACTGGATTTTCTTCTTTCTGGTCCTTTCCCTTCCAGGACAAGAGTGGAGTAGGCAGGTGGAAACCTGCACTTCAGCTGACTCCTCAAGGGAGGGAATTCCTCACTGGCCATGTCTCAACAGCATGGGGCACCAGTCTGAACTGATAACATGAGCTTTGGGACCAGGGTGCCCTTCCAGGAGAGGCTGCTCAGCACACGCAAGGGCCAGTGGTCTGTGCAGGAACACTCTGTACCATGACATCACCCGCAGGCTCAGCTGGAAGTGGCTGAACAGGAAGGGTCTGGACAGACCTCGGATTGGCCATGGCATCGCCTCTGCACAGGAAAACATCTATATCAGCAAAACCAACAGAACTGGACGAAATCCTAATTTACCATGGTCTGTAAAAGAGGCTGAAGTGCCTATTTCCAGTGAGGCGAATTTGAAATTGAAAGAGGAAAACGAGTGCATTGAAGAGATCAGAAGCTCCTTTCCAAGCGTGTATCTGGTGCAGGTAATTGCTAACTGACCTGGAGGGGCTCTTGAAATTGACCTAATGCAGCAGATTCTGCTGCTCAGAGTGGCTCCAGGGCTGGGGACAGCATGTGCTGGCACTGTCCCTGCCGTGCGCTGGCATGGGAGGGCAGCTGGGCAGCGGGGGGCCTTCGCACGGGAAGGGGAAGGCCTAAGGCTCCCCCCACAAGTACCTCAGCCTGGCCAGAGCATGTCCAGCTGGAAGGGCCTGGTCAGCTGCTGGAAGCTGGACACTTGTTCTTGCACAGGGCAGGCCTGGTTGCAGTGATGGGGGACCCAAGGCTTGGAACCAGTCTGGAGAGGCTGTGCTGGCACACTGGGAAAGGAGGGGTGGAAGGGGAGTCTGGTCAGAACTTGGCAGCTGAGGCACTGGATCTGGACAAGGTGGGAGCTGGAGTCCCTGGGAGGGTGCAGAATGCAACGTGCCCTGCTGACACGAGTGTGTGGTTATTGGTTTCTCCTCAAAAGCTGCAGTAAAGAATGTCAGTCCCCTGTGGGAGCCTGGGGGTGTTCCCTTCCCCAGCAGCACTTTCTTGCCTCTCATCTCAGCTTGGGCAGCCCTTTTGCTCAGCTCTTGCTTTCATGGCTACAGATGAAGCAGCACAGCTTACCCTTTGGCTCCCAGCCACACGTCCCCTGCTGACAGCACACCCCAGGACCGGGTCCATTAACTTTTGCCCCTGGCAGCTTCCCTTGCTTCCCAGCCCTTGTTCCTTTTCACTCATAGGCGTTAAAGGTTCCTTTCAAGATACACCTTTCTGCTTCCTCTGCAATCCAGACATTTCTTTAATAAATCACATCTGTACCGGCTCTGTGATGTCTATTTGGCTTTGAGCTTTCATCTCCACTGCTTGTTGTGCCCAGCGTGAAGTGCTGCCACTCTGCCTATAAAAATTGGTGGTTGGGGCAGTTATTTGTAGCAGTCATTCAACATTTGCTTTACTGGTCCAGGCCCAGACTGCAGAAAGCCCAATGACAAGTGCTTGGCTCTGCTACTGGGCAGGCAGACGAATTGCCCCTGCTGTGGGATGTGTTCACAAAGTGCCCTCCCTTCAGTGGCACAGGGACTTATTCCAAGTGGTTTGCTCCCAAGACTTACATCTAGAGGCACAGCTCACCACCTAGGCATTGCAAGAGAGTGGATAACTGAAGCTATGCCCTAGATATGCAGTATAAAAAAGACAGGGCAAAGAAAATGAGGAAAGGCAGAGGTTGGGGCCATCAGGTCTGGGCTGCATCCAAGGATCCCAGCCAGATGGAAAGCTTAGGACCAGGGCTAACTGGCAGGAGGACCATGACACAGCCTCCCTTTGTCCTTCTCTCCCTAGCCCACACACATGCAGGCACACACACCTCTCCTTCACACACACTCTTCCATAGCCCTGAGGTCACCCAAGGACAGAGAAAAATGGGGTTCGAAGCAATTGCAATCTTCCTATAACAATGACAGGAGAACTGTGGTGCACTGAAAGTCACAGTCTGGCTGCCAAAAGCAGTGGAGAGGCTGTAAGCTGGAAAACAGTTGTTTATTTCTGTTACTAGGTCGGTCTTTCACTCACACCCCAGAAAGGAAGAGTGATGTGGGCACTTCTGGTGGGAGTGCTGAGTCCAGCACTCTGAAGGATGTGCACTCTGGGCTGGGAAAACCACCATAATGTGACTGGGAGGGACAAGCAAAACCCTCCTGCACCCAAGCGAGTTGGTTCAGTGCCTGCCTCTAGGAGGTGCAGCATCAGCCTCAGCTCTGCTTATCTTTCATCACACCCTGTTCCCTCTGACTCAAATCCTGCTTGGCCACCATCACTATTGGATTAACTGGTAATATATGTGCACATGCAGCCAGTTCCCTGGCTTCCTTCATCCATGGCAGTCCCACTGCACCGAGTTTAAAGTTACACTTTCCTTATGCTATTTATTGTCCTGCTGTTGTGACTGCAGGCTTCTGTGAGGTTCTGCAGGGTTCTACAGCTTTTCCAAAGTGCAACTGCAGGAACCTGAACCTCCCAAAGACATGTTGTAAGTGCATCATGAGGAGCTCCTATGCTCACTCAATTACCGGGATCCAAAGGATGATCCTAACTTTCTGAAAACATTAGTATTTCCAAACTGTGCACTTGTGTCTTCCCTACTACATTTCAAATGGTTCAGTATAGATATTTTTAGAATAAATTCAATTACAGTCCATCACGTCCCTTGAGCACATAACTAAGTAGTCACCTGTTTAGCTGTTGTATGCCTGCCTCTCCTTTTTCCAGGCACAGCATCCTATTAACCCACCTTGGAATTGTTGTTTTCCTGAAGTTAGCTGTGGCACAGTCATGGAATGGCATCTTTCAGCTGTTTTCACTACTTCAGAGTGTAAAGGCTATGAGATGCTCCTACTGGCCCAAAATCCTCCAGAGCCATGGCTATGGCTGCAGCTTTTATGAACACACATTCTGAATCACATTTTTGCAGGCTTTTACAAGGATATGGCTTAGGGCCACGTTTGTTGTAACTTTGAGTTTTCTGGGAAATACTCCTGCTTTCTGTAGCTGCTGCATATCCGTTGCCAGTGATGATTTCTCCTCTGCAGTGGGTGTTCCTCTGGGTGGGCAGAGGAGCCTTCTTGCCCAGCAGACTTGTACTGTTGCAGCTTCTGGCTCTTGTACATATGCTGGTCCTTCCTGGTGTGCTCTTGCCATATGCAGAATTTCACAGATTACTCTGTGTTCACAATTCTCACAGATCCTCAGCTCCAAGGTTTTACTGCAGGTCTTTAATTCTGTCACATATTGATCGACTGTTTCTGCTTGCTTGAAAAGGATTGGAAATGTTAAAATGATTCATTGTTTTGTGGGATACACAGTCGCATTTTGTTATGTTTCTCTTACACGTTCCTTTCCTCCTCCCACCAGCAGCACAGAGACCAGGGCTTTCGCGTTAGTGCTTCTTTCATCTGCACTAATTGCTAAGTGGATCTCAAACTGCCTGACAGTTTCCGTTCTCTTCTGCATCCCAGCAGGGAAGGATTTAATGCTGGACCCTGTGATACGCTTGTTAGTTCTTCCAAGAGCTCCTGGAAACCACTAAAGTTCATATTTAAATTTTGTCAGAGCCACCTTGCAGAGAGAAGTGTATGTATGAGGAAAGATTGCCTTCATTGGGGCTGAACCAGCGCTGATAAAAGTGACTTAGCTCTGAAGAGTGAATCGCAGGGAGTTAAAAATAATTCCCGGAGTGTCTCCCTGTGGCCCCTGTCCTGAGAATTAGCAATGAGCTCGGCGTTGTGAAAGCCCAGCCCGGAGCCATCAGTGGCAGCACAGCCCCGGGGTGTGGGAGGGAGTTCTCTGCTCCACACCCTGCGCAGGTGGGTCAAGCAGAGGCGAGTTCTGTGCCCAGCAAAGCTGAGGGAGCCGGTCTGTCCTTCCTCCACCAGCACCTGGACACAACAGGCTGGTGACCCTCGAGGCACCCCCAGCAGCAGCCAGCCCAGCACCCAGCTCTCCAGCAGGGCACGTTTGCCCCTCGCCTTCCTCGCTGCGCTGCAGGGCTGCCAGGACACACATCCTGCTTTGGCAGTGACCCCTCCTGGCCCCGTGTCCCTCCCACCGGCAGGGAGGTCGGTCCATGGCACACACAGTGACCCTCGTGCTGCTGCTGGGAGCTGCCTCGGGGCACGGCAGAAGCCTGGAAGGGCAGCTGGGTGACAATGGGCCCTTTGCCCCTGTGGTGCCCTGGGACCCCTCAGCTCCAGGCTGCCAGGATCTGGGTGGCCATGCCCAAGCAGGGCCATGCCATGTGCAGAATGTGGCTCCTTAGGGAATCCTTGGAATTGCCTTTGGAGAAACAGCAGCAGCTTGCACCACGGCTCTGGGGCAGGGATGAGGAGCAAGCTACACTTGCCATTTCCTTTTCTTAAACTTCAAACGTGCCATCAGACGTAAATTATTCACTTGTAATCCCTGGAGCTGGCAGCAGCTCAGAGAGGATCCAGCTCAGGTGATAAGAAGGAGGAAAGAAAAAAGAGGAACCCATTAAATTTAAAAAACCTCTGAGAGTCACAAAATGTAAAAATATATTCAGGACAGGAGCCAGGCCAGGATGGGGAAGCTGGGGGTCTGACACTCACAGCTCTGTGAGTAGCGGGGTACCATGAAAGACAGGGCTTGGTGGTTCTGAGAGTTTAGCTCTGTTACCTCTTCTAACTCCTCATGGTCCTTTGTCTGTGGTGAAGATGGAAAGAGAAAAGAGCAGGAAACACATGCAGAGGGAGTAGAGCCATGCTGGAATGTCCAGCCCAGACTGAGAGCAGAGCCCTGCTTTCCGAGGATGCAGTCGGGGGATGCCCTCTCCCTCTCCACAGCCAGACCCCTGGCTCAATCTCCCCAGAGAAGGTGTTGAGGATCCCCAAAGTCAAGGTGTGGGAGCAGCTGTGTCACAGCATCAGCAACACTCAGCAGCGCTGTCCCCAGGGACATGACCAGGATGCCCAGAGCTGCCTTGGCTCCTGCAGCATACTTGGAAAGCTTGTTTACTTGGTCCTGATGCAGTTACCACGTTAACTGAAAACAGAGAGCAGCTCCTGGCAAGGCATGGGCTGCAGAGAGCTGGAATGAAAAGCATTTTAAATGTTTCGCTTCACCAGGCTGGCTGCCCCTGTGCCCACCAGCTTTGGTCTGCTCCTGCAGCAAGTGCTCCATCACCTCTGAAACAAACTGCATCCATCAGGGAGAAACACTCCCATCTCAGGCCTGGAAACGTGTCCTGGCACAGCTCCCCAGGAGCCAGCACCCCTCCCCATCTGCCAGGGACTGAGTGAGCTGCAGGCACTCGGGGGATTGCTGCTTTCCCTGTGCCATGCAGGAGCATCTGCAGGCAGTGGCACAGCTGCAGCCCAGCTCAGCCTCCCCAGCACAGCCAGTCCAAGCCCCACACCCCTGCAAGAGGGTCTGAATACAGGGTGGTGGACACCCACTTAACTCAGCCCTTCCCAGAAGTTCAGGGGATAGCTTTGGGATACACAGGGGAGATGACAACGTCCTGGCTCAGCCTCAGTGGCTCTGCAGACACAGAGCTTGGCAACACCACAGGGGAGGTGTTCATTCTGAGCTCCATCCAGGCTGGTGGGCAGCTCTCCCTTCACCTCCACGTGCTGCCAGTGGCACATTGCAAATGGCTGTGGGGAGGACAAAGAGCATCATTGCCGACACAGACCGTGTGTGCCAGCAGATCCCTGCCCCTGTGCTCAGTGCCCTGGCAGGGCTGGGGGTAGAGCTCAGAGAGGACTGCCCCTCACAGCAGCTGAGAGAACTGGTGGCTTTAGAATCTCAAGGATCTTGTGCATCCTCTTGTCGCTGCACACCAGCTCTACATCCTCAGTGCTCTGGACTCAGAGCCGGACCCAGATCCAGACCCAGACTGAGCTTTGTGTCTCCAGCCTTTTGCAACACAGCTCAAGCTGCCTGAGCCAAGTCAAGGCTCAGGACTCCCTGTCAGCTCCCACCTGCGTGACTGAGGTGAGAAAAGGGGCTGCAGGTGCTGCAGGGGCTGCACCAGCCTGGGCTGGAGGAGGCAGCCTGAGACCCTGCAAGCACATCAGCTGCACCTCCTGCCTTGGCCGCACCTCCCGTGGTGGTGACGGCTGCCGGCACCTGCAGGGAGTGTGGATCACTCCTCAGAAGAGCAGCCAGATGGGAAAGGTCTGTGTGAGTCTGATAACGGTGGCTGCTTGGCATCCCTCCCTGGCAGGCCTGCACGGGGCACACAAGTGCCTGTGTCTGGCACTCCAGGAAAGGGGGGGCATGTGCCCCGAGGCCAGGCTGGCATCTCTGCCCCTGAGAGCCCCCAGCACAGCTCCTCCCGCTGGAACATCCCCAGGGAGTGCAGAGCGAATGCTCACCCCCACGGTGAAGGGCAGGGGGGCAGTGCCTCCCCTCGGTGTGCTCAGACACTCGGCAGGCGCTGAGCCAGGCTCCTTGTGCCTGCAGCAAGCACAGGACTGGGTGCTGGGGCTCAGAGGGCAAACCAGCACCTCTTCCCTCACACAGCTCAAGGAATTCGTCCCTGTCCCAAGACTCACTGAAGGGCATGCCCTTGCTGGCTCTGGGCCACCCAGGGCAGGGCAGGAGTCAAAGGCCAGGCAGGCGCTTTCTTGCACTTGGATGCCAGCAGAGAAGCTGTGGGTGTGAGGGGTAAAGCCAGGTGAGAGAAAAGAACAAGGCAGTGCTTGTGGCAGGAGTGCTGAAATCCACTATTAAACTACATTCTAAACTTATTTTTAAAATTCTCTTTCCTCTGCAGATGGTGCAAACGAAGTGCCAAGTAATCTGCCCCCACTTTTCTGCACAGCAAGCAAGAAGCCATCACTGCATCAAACCAGGTGGAAGTGGGCACCTTCACCAGCAGGCACCAGCCCCAGTTCATTCCCCCTCCACCAAAGGCATCTCAGCAAGCAAAGCAGCTCTACCCTGCTTCACCTGTGGAACCAACACAGCACCAGAGCAAGGCCGGGGTGCTGAGCAGGCTGGGGAAAGTAGGCAAGGATGGAGGAGGTTTCCTGTGTGTGGAAGGGAGAGGAAGGCTTGGGAAAAATCTCCTGGTTCCCAGGGACCATGGAAACCACTGGCAGCAGGACAAACAGCAGGGTCACTTCTAGTTCAGCAAAAGTTCATGCATGCTTCTGCATCACAACTTACTGCCTCAGTGCTGGCAATTCTTGGAATTTAGGTGGAGGATGAATGTGATGGCAATGATAAAACTTGGGCTTTTCAACCCATTTTCACACTCAGGGCCTGTGAGACGGGCTTCAATTGTTAGGTGGATGAAGAGACCACAGTGGTGGTACCAGGGGAAGGAGGCAGAAATCAAGGCAGAGTGATGGCTGTGATCAGTCACATGACAATCAAAACAGAACCTGGCTTTTGCTCCTGCAAATCTCTCTGCACCCTTGTTTGTTATCAGCAAATCCAGAATCAGCCTCCATCCCCTGCAGGTAGGGAAGGAGGTGAGGGGGAGCAGCAAGGCATTGCAAAATTGGTTCTATTTTTGCACGCACAGAAGGAACAAAGAACTGCCCATCACCTCTGTTTCCCCCTGACAGCAGGACTAGCCCTGCCTGGGCCAGCAGTGCCCAAGCCCTTGGGTTGTACTGTCCTTGGCTGCAGAGGCAGTGTGGGCCTTTCCTTGGGCATCCTGGCACTGTAGGGCCATGAATATCCCAGGGGCATTCTGGAACCACTGGTTCCTACCTGCTGGAAACTCCCACCTCTTCCTGGCTTTCCCAGGATTTCTGGGCAACAAGGCTGCAGCTCCTGGTCTGACTCCATGGCCACGGCTGTGCTCAGCTCCTGCTCTGCAGCACCGTGGAGGGCAAGAACAGCAGTCCCCTTCCCCGAGGGTGGGTGCAGGGGTCACTTCTGCACTGTTCCTGCCCAGGGCTGCTGCCTCGGTGCTGCAGCAGCCCTGTGCTGACATCCAGACCCCAGCAGAGCTGCGAAGAGCAGCTCCCCACAGACACTGCACCCCGTGGGCCCCGCTCTTCCCCCGTTCTCATGGCCTGGGGTTGCAGAGATCCCAGCACCCCATCCCAGCCTGGCTGCTCGCAGGAACAAAGCCCTCTCCCGAGCGGGCTGGGCTGCCTTGCCTACGACTAAATATTCAGAGGCACTGTGCACTAGCCCTTTGATCAGCAATTTATCTCTCCATGCCACAAGTTTCCTGGAGCCTGGCGTTTCCGCCCCGTGCTCAGCCGAGGTCCCAGGAGCCTCGGAGACAGGTGTGAGGAATTAGCTACAGGGACTAATGCTCTGACAGGAACCAGCACCAAAAGCAGGGGACAGAGCGTAATGTTTATTACATTTGAAGCAAAGCAAACATGTGGCCTACTTATGTATCTAGAAAGAATTAATTGGGGAGCTCCACAAAGCAGCAGATTATAAATTAGAATAATTTTCACCAACTTCAGCCCATTCATCTTGTTTCACACCAGGCCTGTCAGCTCAGCCTGACGCGGCCGAGTGCAGCCCCGGGCCCAGCTGCTGTCTGCTGGCACAGGAGCACTGTCAGCAGCCAGCCCCATGGGCACAGCCTGCCAAAACCCATGGGAAGCGTGTGGGCTGGAGCCAAGGCACACACCTTGACTGGAAACAAGCTCAGAGCCTTAAGAATGGCTCCAGAGGTGCTGAGCACCACCAGCTGCCATCTGCAGGGGTATCCAGAGTGCCCTGCTCCAGGGAGTGGCCCAGGGACGGCGGAGGTGCCGGGCACCCACCTTGTGCTCCTCCATCCCCCCTTCACTTGCAGCCTGCAGTGGTGAGGGTCTGGCAGGGCTGTGCACAGACCTCCTTACACTCCCCATCCTAGTTAGAATTCCAGGGTAGGAATCAGGCTTTCCTGATGTGACATAATGGACAACCTCAGGCCAAGGTCAGGTGGAGAACCCTTTGCACAGCTTAGAGGTCAGTCACATCACCCATGATGCCCACCTGAGCTGCTGGGAACATAATGCTTTGCATGCCCAAGGCACTGGGGGCCTTGGACTGATAGCTTGAGGAGGAGTAACAACCCCTTTGCAGACAGATTCCTGTGCAAGGAGCAGCAGGAATCACAAAACTGGCAAAGCTGAGCTCCTGAGTGCCTGAGCTCCTCCAGCCCCTCAAAAACCAGGCCCCAGGAAGGGCCCCAAGAGGCCATGTCAAAAAATGACCCTGAGGCATTTCAGGGATTCTGTCCTGGAGAAAAAAATCACCCAGATTGTATCCCAGATGGTGAAATCTCACTGGCACCTCTGAAAGCAGTGCATGAGGATAACACTGATTTGGCCTCTACTTACAGATCCCAGGGGGACAGCCTGCAAAATACCATATGGATACTGGGATCATTTTGCTCCAAAAGGTCACCTGCTGCCTTGCTGGAAGAAGTGTTAAAAGAGCCAATGGAGATGTCTGGGCAATGCCTGTGAAGGACGATCCATCCCTGAAGATGCAGCTTGGGTCAGACCACTGCCACCATGATCTCAACTCTCCAGCCCGTCACAGTGATCAGGGGTGGGCAGGACCAGAGGTGGGATCAGAGCCTCAGCACTCACCTGTGCAAATGAGAGCACTCCTAGGAAGGTGTCTGCAGGGCTCCAAGGCACAGACAGTCAAAATGTTTTCCACAGGGAGTAGCAAAAATCTGTCCCAAGAGTTCTCCTAGCCTGTGTTGTGTCTCCAGGGTGGCCAGGAATAACTGCCTTGAGCACGCAGGTGTGGTGCTCTTCCTAACACTCTCCCAGACTCCAACAATTTTCAATTCAAAGAGACACATGCCAATTTGTACTTGGTCTTTTCCATAAAACTATTCAGAAGCAGGAGCTAGCATGCTGCCAAGGGCTTCAGAGATGTATATAACAGCCTTGTCTCAGTTGACAGGACTCGAAAAGCTTCATCCCATGGCAGGGACTCTCATCAATCTGTTTTTAGCAGCTGAAACAACCTGCACTGACATGGGAGCTGTCAGGCTCAGCAAACCCACCAGAGTCCACCCTGGCAAGTGTGTGTGATGAGGATGGGCAGAGCCCTGCAGGCACCCCAGCCCAGAGGCTGCATGACCCCCACACCAGGTCCCATCCAGCTGCCTTGTCCCTCCTGGCTCTGGCTGCGTGGAGGAGCCCAGGGCTTCCACAGAGGTGCCAGGTGAGGGGCACCTGCCCCAGCCAGGTCTCACTCCAGAGCAGCACCTACCCCTTCACTGCTGCTCTGGCTCAGCTGCAACCCTCACTCCACACCCAGCCAGCTGATAATTTGTGTTAGAGTTTGTTCAAATGTCACTATTAATTAGTATAGAAACACTATTAGCGATGTTAATGTATTCCAAACAGCTCTGCACATTGGCACCATGTGAAAGCAGCACTGTGGCTGAGAGCAAGGCAGCAAAGCCAGGCCTGGGCATGGGCTGAGCTGAGCAGGGAACCAGCATTGTCACTCCCTCAGCACTGCTCTCCCTGGTGTGGCAGTCAGGAAAAGTTGGGCTGAGACAGATTTGTGTCTGTTTGTGTGTGTTTGGGAATCATGACCACAGAAAGGACTCAGCATGGGAATTTTAGGACAAGAGAGGGAAACAGAGAAAGGAGCTGAGGCAGGGGCATGGGGGTAGCAACAAAACCAAAAGTAAAGTGGATGAATTATTTACTGCAATAAACAATTGTGAAGTCACTTACTCTGGCTCTATGCATCCTAAATGGGGGCTGCAGTGTTTCTCACATCTCCCTAGTGTGCTGAGTGATTTTTTTGCAATTGGATGCATGAGGCTGGGGTAATCTTATAAGAGACTCCAGAAGATCAGTTTAGTATTGATCATGTGCTGAATTTAAAGGCTTTCCACATCCATCTGCTGCTGCTCCTCAGGTGACAGCCCAGCAGAGATCTGGGTGCTCACTGGGCCCCTGCAGCCCAGAGCAGCCTCAGTGGGCTGCAGCCTGTGGCTGGGCTGATGCCCAGCAGCACGTGGGGCCAGGGCATCACACCAGAGCTCAGTTCAGGAGCCAGCAGAGTCACAGGGCTGCTCCCACCGAGCTGTTTGATAAAGTCCCCCAGAGGATCAGTCTGCTGGTCTGATTGTGGATTGCAGTGGATCACAGCTCAAGCCCAAAGGGCCCCATCACAGGGCGACTGTGCCAGCAAGAGCCTGGAAGAACATCAGTCCTGGGGAGACAGGGTGAACAGGGACACAGAGAGAGAGCACAGGGAGGAGTACACATGGAGCAGGACCTCTGCCCACGTCTCCTGGTGTCTGCCATGGATCTGCAGGTCTTTCTGGCACATGACTACAAAGGGTGAGCTCAGACTCCAGAGACAATGGCCTGGCAGCAGGACAGTTGCTGTGACATGCCCACAAATGTGACAGGAAGAGAGAATTCAGGCATTATGGGACTCTTGGATATATTGCATCACGATGAGGTTTTAGTTTTTCTTTTATTAATATGCATATTGCAACTTGTTATGGAGCCATGAAAGCTATGAGCCATGTTTTCCAAACGACAACCTGCTCTACAGTGCTAAAATATAAAGTGGTTTTTTGCAAAACAACAAGAGTTAAATATAGGAGAAATCTACTGATTTACTGAAATAGGAGATGTGCAGGGTAGGAAAACAATGACTCCTCCAGGTCCATACTTACTCAACGAAAGACCTGTATTCAAATAACTCTTACAGTAAGTCACTGGCATACTCACAGAGGTTAAGTGGCTGAAAGTAAGGATGCAACATAAAGAAGCCCTCTTTATCAGCAGAGAGAGCACATCAGGTGCTTCTTCAAAGTTCCCAGGCAAAAATGAGTCCAAAAATCCATTTTGCAAAGCTGTCAGCTGGAGTGAAGTGGGGCTGAGCCGTTGTCACCTATGGGCAGCTCTGCAGAGTGCAGAGAGGCAACACTCTCATCACAGGGCAGGGCCCAGACAGGACCTCAGTGCACTGTACCTGGTAGGTGCTTAGATGCAGATCTTAATTCCAGACACTGATAAGGCATCAAATTCTTCTGTTGCTGTTGTTGTTGCTGCTGCTGCTTTGTTTTCAATAGCTGCAGTTAAACATTTAACCTTTACATTGATGGAATGACCTAAACATGTTTTTCCAGGCTGGTCGGCAGCAAGGCTGCCTCACAGTGAGCAGAGGGATGCCTTTTCCTTTCAGCCTGGAAAATCAATATGCTGGGTGGCTGGCAGACTTGCAGGTATCCCCTGCTCAGAACACATGGAAGGGCCTCAAAGGTAAGGTACAAGCATTTCTCCAGACTGCCAGATCTAACAAAGAGGTGGGCACGAACCTCCGTCTTCTTGGCAAGCAGAAGAATAGCAGCTCACAATTTGGACACCATGTAGCTGTTCCAGCTAGGAGGCTGGCTCTGGCTGGTGCTGTCCCATGCCTGTGGCTCTGCCAGCAGCTGAGGCACCTATTCATCATCCTGGCATTTTGGATGGCACAGAAAGAGTTACAGGAAGGAGCAGCAGAGTAATTGTGAGTTGATATGGTCCCATGTTTTTTACTACTCTCAGAATATTAAATTGATAGCCTGGTACCAAAGGCCAGAAGTGTCACCTCTCAACAAGATGAAATCTATGTAGCCTGTGGACAGGGGAAAGCCACAAGATTTATAAAGGCGTCCATAAAATTAACATTTGAATGAGCATGTGGGAGAAGAGGCCATGAGCTGCAGCAGCAGGTTTGCAAGTACCTGCCACTCCTGCATTCAGAGCCCAGCAGGCACTGGTGACTGGGTGCACCCTCCTGCACCAATGCCTGACCGAGTGGGGCCCCAGGGGTGCTCCATTGCCAGAAGGGGATTGCCAGGAAGCTGTTGGGAGATGGTGGCATTTTGGTAGTGCCATGGGGAGTAAGTGGCAAGGGCAGGAACTGGCCACATCCTGGATCTCCTTGGGGAACTCCTCCCTAGCACTCACAGGGGCTCAGACCCTCTCTCCACCCTCAGCTTCCTGCATGGCTCAGTGTGTGCTGTGGGGACAAGCACCCTGTCAGGGCTCCATCCCACTGTCCAGGTGCCCAAGGGCTGTCCCTCAGCACAGCAGAGACACTGGGCACTCAGCATCCCCAGCAGCTTTCAGGATGTACAGCTGCTGACACAGGGGTTCATTCAGTGTTCTGCTACAGTGCCTGTAGAGCCAGGGGCTGGGCACCTCTGGGCCTCCACCCTTCCTCTGCACAGCAAGGAGAATGCTCCAGTCCTACCACAGAACTGTGGCCAGGGAGATGTTGGAGCACCTCTGCTCTGGAGACGGGCTGAGAGAGCCTGGACAAGAGAAGTTTCTGGGGAGGCCTTAGAGCACCTTCCAGTGCCTAAAGGGGCTCTAAGAGAGATGGAAAAGAACTTTGTACAAGGGTACGAAGTGACAGAATAAAGGGGAATGGCTTCCTAGTGACAGAGGGCAGGGTTAGATGGGGTATTGGGAAGAAATTCTTCCCTGTGAGGGTGGTGAGGCCCTGGCACAGGTTGCCCAGAGAAGCTGTGGCTGCCCCATCCCTGGGAGTGCTCAAAGCCAGGTTGGACAGGGCTTGGAGCAACCGGGGATAGTGGAAGGTGTCCCTGCCCATGACAGAGAACGAGACCATCTCTAAGATCCCTTCCAACCCAAGCCGTTTTAGGATTCTGTGGTTCTGTGACCCCACAGACCTGCTGTCATCCCGCAGCAGAGCGCTTGGGGCCGCACACGCACCCAGACGGGCCGAGGCTGCGTTGCACAGCTCAGGTCCCTCCCCGCGGGCCCGGCGGTGAGTGCCACAGGCTGGGAGCGCTCGGCCCCGTGTGCCGGCTGCGGGCGCACGCACCTGGCGCGATCGGAGCCGCTACCGCGCTGCCGCGCCGTGACTGCCGTGCAATTAAAGGAATGAAATGTTTACACAGGAATAAATCTGTGCTAATGAGCTGGATCCCGAGCCTGCCCTGACGGGCTCTGAAACGCAGCAAGGAGCATGGGAGAAGGGAGAAGATTCAAATGTGCGCTGCTCCCAGCCAGGCCTGGGGAGGGAAGTGGGGAGGGAAAGGGAAGCGAAGCCAGGCAGGTGGCTGGTGGAGCACAGGAGCCACTGGTTCTTTGATTTCCTTTTCTGGTTCCCTGACAAGGATTCAGCAAAAGAGACCAATCCCATGTCAGGCTGGCTCAGGCTCAGGAGGTATTTGAGCTGTTTCCTTCCCTGGGAAGGGAATTGCACCTGGCTCAAAGATTTAGGAAGAACAGAAGCGATTTGGACGGTGGGGACACGCTGCTTTGGGCCCTTCCACCTGGATGGCCTGTTCAAAACCTTTCCTGCTCAGTCCTTTCCTGAAGGTAGCAGCAGAAGCTATGCAGGAGGAAATCCCTGTGCAGGTCATCCTTGCTCTCCTCCATTCCTCAGAAACACTGCACTAATCCCAGTCGCCTGCCTACACGGGAAGCCACGGAGACACAGAATCCAATTAGCTTGAAATCCTGCTCTGGCTCCCGCACAGCATCTCCCTCTCACAGAGCTGTGGAGCTGCAGAGATAAACAGTGCATTAGGATTCCAGTGGGGTCTGGCAGGAAGGATGGCTTTGGAAGTGCAGCGCCAGCCCGGGGAATGAGCGAGACACCCGTGTACCTTTCCCAAACACCTCCCTCCACCTCTGCCTCACACCAGCTCCTCATGCTCACTCAGCCTGCAGCACCATCCCTTCAGCTGAGCCTGGCTGAGCGAGGCGGGAGCTGAGGGCTGAGGCCAGAGCTGGCTGGTCCCCAGGCTGCTGCACCCACCCCAGGGACTTCATCTTTGTTGTGGGAGGAATGAGCAGCCTCCAGAGCCTCCTGGGGGTGGCCAAGATGGCATCGAGGCCAGTGCCAGGGCCCATCTCCTTACCAGGGCATCTCTGTGCCCAGAGATCCCTTCAGAACCAGCATGACATGTCACCCTCAGCTCCCTTGTCCCTCCTCCAGCAGGGAGTGGCTCTGCATGGCTGGCTCTCCAGAATGATCTGGGGGATAAAGCAGGTCCCAGGCCCACAGAGACAGTGGGAAAAGGGACTGAAAGAGGCAATCCTCCCCTGGGGAAGCCAAGCACAGCCTTTAACCAGGGCCAGGAAGAGTGCAGGGGGTACCTGTTGCTGATTCTGTGCCAGACCCTGGCTGTACCTGTGGCAAGGAGCCTTCTGGGCCCGAGGCTTCCACTGCCAAGCCTGCTGTACTCACACTCCTGCTTGCACCCACTGTAAATTACCTGCTTTGCATTTTGCAGCAGCAACTTAACAGTATTAATTCATTGTGTTCTGTCTTTAACAAACACCATTATCATATCACCAGCCAGGATTATGCAAATCCTGCAAAAGGAATTATTTCTCTCCCCAAAGTCACCTTGATTTATCAGTTTTAACCTAAAATGAAATAGTAAGTTGCTTTGGACAAACTGGTAAACACATGACCACACATGACACATGACCAGGAGTCTGTGGCCTGTGATGGCCCCATAGGGCACCTGTGCCCAGCTGGTGACCCTTCACATCAACAGATGACACAGGGGCAGCTCTGTACTGGCTCCCACTGAGTGCAGGTGCACCTGGAGCAAGAGCTGGGGAAACAACCCCCTTGCAAAATACACCTGGGATAACTCCCTGGGTCCATTCCCCAGGCACAGGGCCCTGGGGCAGGATAGAGGCTGTGAAGAGGTATAGAATCATAGAATCACTGAGGTTGGAGAAAACCTCCAAGATCATCAAGTCCAACCTTTGACCAAAACCCACCATATATCAATTACACCATACCCTAAGTGCCACATGGAGCCACTTCTTGAATGCTTCCAGGGGATGGTGACTCCGTCACTTCCCTGGGCAGCCCATTCCAGTGCATGTGGGGCTGGCAACAAGGAAACTTTCCAAAATGGCATTAAGGATTGACCCATGGCTACCACTGGTCTGCCCCCATCCCTGTCCCTCCTTTCCAGGCCACCACCACAGGTTGAGCCTGTGTCACACACAACAAACCAGCGTGTTCTCCCACGCACATGTGGATGCTGCTAGGGATCAACAAGCAAACCTGCAGCCCACTCCAGGAATGAGCCCTGTAACAGGGCCCTCAATCAGCTTAATGCCTTTGGCCATAATTTCTTTTGCTGCACAGATAAAGGCTCTCCACCCCTCTCATGCTGCTAGACCTGACCGCAGCTGTCCCTCAGCATATAAAGAGGCACTTGTATGATTAAAGGTAACCTTTGTTCCATTATTTGTCAGCAATTTGAGTCAGTCCTTCAGCAGAGAGCAAGAACAGCACCCTAGCAAGAGAGAGGACTTCTCCTCTTTCTCAGGGCAGACAGCAAGACTCTGCAACCTGAGTACAGCCTTTTCCTCCAAGAGGAGCCAGGCCCTTGGTTAGTGCTTTGCCCTGACAGCCAGCATTACTTTTGGTGTTCCAGCTCAGTGCAGAGGGGCTATTCCGAGAGAGAGATTTGCTTCAGATTCCATTAACTGTGGATGGTAGCTCTGTAAGAATAAAAAAAATTCCCCAATTAGTTCTAAATAATTTTTTCTTTCAAACTCAATGTGTTCTGGCAGACAAAGAATCAAGGGCACCAACTGTGTGTTGGAGCAGCGTGATTGCAGGTTGGTGAATTGAAAAGCCATAGACAGGTGGACACTCAGAAGCTCTTGTGCCTATGGCTCACATTTAATTCTAGCAG
Source organism: Aleadryas rufinucha (assembly GCA_013397815.1). Classification (NCBI taxonomy): domain Eukaryota; kingdom Metazoa; phylum Chordata; class Aves; order Passeriformes; genus Aleadryas; species Aleadryas rufinucha. The sequence continues at coordinate 165,168 of VZTH01014295.1, read as the reverse complement.
AGGATGGGAAATTCCTCAAAAAAACCATACTGTGACAGAGACAAGGATGAAATTAGGCACCGGCAACCTATGGTAAAATACAGCTCAGTAAAAGATGAATATCTCCAAACACTGGGAAAAAGACCCTTAAAGGAGTTCCTGCACTGTGCCTGGCTCACTTCGCTGGCACACCTGGGCACGCCTGGGCTGTGGCCTGCAGTTTGCACCACAAGAGAGGGTTTGATCAGCTTTCAGCCTCACCCATTATGGGCCAGAGGAGCAGTGAGCCCCCGAGGTTTTGTGGGGACAGAGCTGGGGACAGCCTGGCTGGTGCTTGTGGTGTGCAGAGACTGTGATGAGGAACTGAAAGAGCCACCTTGGCCATCCCAGAGCAGGGCCCGAGTGCTGGTGGGAGAGCATAGCACAGACCAGGGCTCAGGCTGCTCAGAGTCTTACAATTACACTTATTCCTGCTCTGATGTGTTCATTGTGGCCCCTCCTTGATCTCTTACAGCTCCCTCATCTTCTCTGCCTCTCATCCATCCTGGCCCCAGCTCCTCATCACCAGCTCTTATTTCCAGCAGCACCTGATGTCTTCTGATCATTTTACACCTTTGCTCACGCTGTCCTAAACCAGGCTCTGCCAGGCCACCACTGCCCTTGCAAGGTCAGAGGGAAGCTTGGAAAAAGGGACCACATCCTCTTGGCCTTGAGAATCCAAAGGCTGAATCTCCCCAGATGTAGCCAGTCCTGCCCACCTTGCAGCTGGGACAGTCTCTCTCCACAGACACAGACCCACTCAGAGGCAGCCCCTGCTCTGCTGAGGATGGGGACAAGGCAGGCCAGAGGCTGGGAAGGTGGGTGCAAAGCTGGAGCACAGGAGGGATGCAATGGCAGAGACCAAAACAGGGAAGCCAATTCAATTTTCAAAGGCTGCCCCACCAATTCAGCTCAGAGAGATGATAAGAAACCCATTTCCAGTGATAGGCACCGTAATCCCCAGCCATCCTGCATTTCCATTTTTGAGAGGCGCTGTTTCCAACAGGGAGGCATTTTCCCATCTAGGTTTGCTAGAAGGGACAGCAATGGATTAAATACCAATTTTTCCAGCACTGCTTAACTCCTTCTGTTCCTTCTCCTGCCACTTATGCAAGCGCTGGATCACAGGGCAGTGGAATGATGGCTGTGCTGTACCCCTGGAGCAGGAGCACAGAGCTGGAGGCCTCTCCCAGGCTCTTCCCAGTGGCCTGCAGTCTGAAGAAACAGGGAAGAGGAAAATAATATGACGTGCATCAGCAGTGCAGGCAGAGCAGCTTAGATCAGGAATTTATTATTGCTTAAGGCAGGACTCAGACTCAACTGCAGCACAAGTCATGCAGCTAAGTTTACATCCAGTGTCAAAACCATTAGATAGGTCCAAAGTGCTGCAAGACTGACTTAAAACCACATTTGGAGGAAAATAGGCACCTAGAGAAAAAAGGAAACAAACTATGCAGTGATGGCCATGCCTCTCACATGCCCCCCACCTTCACCTTTTAAGCATTGTGGTCCAGGTGCAGCCTCCAGGTTACTGGAGAGTAGGAAGGCAACAGCAGCACAGATGCTGACTTCCAGCATCAAGCAGGACTTCTGTCACTGGGAAACCACCAAGCCACAGCAATCCTTGGATGCCAGCACAGTCTTCCCCCATATGCCTGTAGCCAGACCCATATGCATTTGTACCAGCCATCCCAGTCCCGTTCCTTGTTCCACTGCCCTCACCCTGAGCCAAGTGTCTCCATTTATCCCCATTTCCTGAGATCAGGGCTCCTACCCACTATCTGAATCAGTCCTTCAGGGAGCTGATGGGCCTGAGGCTCCCAGTCCTGCTTCTACAGCACAACTTTTTACCCTGACATCCCACACAGCAGCTCCCTCCCAGACATGGTAAAACTCCCACCAGAGGGTAGGAATAAAGCCTGAATGTTCTGACTTAGCCTCTCCAAACCCCTCCTTTGACCCCAGTTATGAACTGAACAGCTTTTCTGGGAAGGGGAGCCCCAGGCAGGTGCTGCCTCACAAGCCGATGAGGGCCCTGGTGCTGAGCTTGCAGGAGGGAGCACTGGCTGTGGTCAGAGCTCTCCCACCATTCCACATGGCTCCAGCACCAACCACAACTGTCCATTCATCAGCCACTAAACAAATGGAAATTTAAGGGCTCATGGCTCTATAACACAGAAAACAATTCCCTGTGCATTTTTACGGCGCTGTAATTTATTGGCTCAGAAATGATGAATGGCAGCAGGAGGGGGCAGGGCCCAGCACACAGGGGAGCGCTGATGCAGTGGAAACCAAAGAGAGATGGGTAGCTGCGGGCAGGGAATGGGAAAGCCCCCAGGACTGCTGCTGCATGGGGCTGCGGGAATGCCACCATCTACAAAGACTAATTGCCTCCCACACCTTGCAACCCCACCATCGAGGGCAGGATTTGTAGTAGAGGCTTCTGTGAGAAACATCCACATGAGGAAGACCAGAGCTGAGCTCCGTGCTCCTGAGAGGCACAGCCTCAGGCCTCCCAGGCAGCCCTTGCTGGCAGCTTTGCAGAGTCAAGGCACCAACAAGGAACGGAAAAAAAGCTTCATCCCTGGGGAAAGAGGAGCACCTGGTGGAAAAACAGAGAGTAAACGTGATCACTACAGCTCCTCCCCCATGTAATCTCCCAGCTCTGGAGTTCGAGCTGCATTCAGCAGTAATTGAAACCAGGCTCTTTAACACAGGTGCCAATTACAGCCTGTTAAGGCGAGGAGCACTGATAGATACAGCAATTACCCAGCTCTGCAAGGCTGGAGAGCACAAAATGAGATGGAAGGGCTACTTCTGCCGCTGTAGGTCTTGTAGGACAGCTCTCTGCCCCAGCAAGCCTCTAGCAGTGTTAGACTGGGCAGGTTCTTGCCCTCTAGCTGCACACCTGCATCTTCACCTGGGTGAACAACATGCTCTTGCCTCAGAGAAAGGAACGATATCCTGGCATGCCCCAGGTAAGGAATTGCCAGCAGGTCAAGGGAGGTGATTCCTGCCTTTATGCAGCACTGGTGAGGCCACACCTGGAGTGCTGTGCCCAGCACTACAAGACACATGGACATGCTGGAGTTCAGCAAAGGGCCATGAAGATTATGAAGGGCCTGGGAGCCCCTCACATGTGGGGAAAGGCTGACAGAGCTGGGACTGTTCAGCCTGGAGAAGAGAAAGCTCAGGGGAAACTTGTCAATGCAGATAAATACCTGATGGAAGGGTGGAAAGAGAATGAAGCCAGGTTCTTTTCAGTGGTGCCCAGAGACAGAGGGAATGGGCACAAACTGAAACACAGGAGGTTCTCTCTGAATATCAGGAACCGCTTTTTCCCCCTGAGGGTGACCGAGCCCCAGCACAGGGTGCCCAGAAAGGTTGTGGAGTCTCCATCCTTGGAGATATTCAAAGCCATGTGGACACATTCCTGGGCAGCAGGTCTAGGTGGCCCTGCTTGAGCAGGTGCTTGGGCAAGATGACCTCCAATGTCCCTTCCAACCGCAATCATTCTGTGATGGTGATCTCCCAACCATTCATATTCTTTGTTTTCTGCCGTTTCTCCACTTCTCTTGCCCAGCTGCCTTTCCCCCTGCTCTCTGCTCAAAGCCTCCCCCCTTCTTTGCCTTCCTGGGGGTGATGTGGCAGTGAGGAAGGGGGCTGATGCAGGCGTACTGTGGCAATGATGGCAAGAGGACAACAGTAAGTGCAATTCCCAGAAAAATCCTGCAGAGATCCAAGGCTATGAACATCAAAATCTGCATACCCCAACAATGAAAAAAACCAAGAGAGCCTCAGTGCAGCAGCAGGGGTATCAGAGTCAGAGGCAATTATTTGCCACTGCAGAGACTGCAGATGAATGTGAGCCCTTTAAAGCCCCAGGCTGGCAGTAACCAGCATTCCTCCCATCTACACTCTGAGCTCCCCCTTCCCCACCTCACAAGGCACCAACCACAAACCACGTAATTACTACTACAGACATGTTCAGCTGAAATGAGAAACCAAGCACATCATGAGGCAGCCCTACTGCTGGCACCAGGCCCCATGTTGCTGCTCTGCCTTGCTACTCCTGTGTGTTTTGGAGGCAGGCTTGCTTCCCCACAGCAAGGCCACTGGTGTTACATACCTTGTTTGCTGGGCAGAGGACCAGAGGAGTGCAGAGGGGTCTGCAGGGACACTTTCTCCTTGCCCTCAGGATGTTTATGGTATTGAAATTTTAGCAGGAAGCCAAGCATCTGTTCTTCAAATAAAGAGGTCTCCCAGGGGGATGTGTGGGGAGGCAGAATCATCACACATGTAAACACCTGGTCTTGCAGGCAAGAACAGAGTTTGCGGAAGGAGTGCAGCACCTCTGAGACTCGTTCAGCTTTGCTTCCGCTGCTTAATTAGTTCAAACACCATCAATATTCAGTGGCAGCCCTCCCTTGCCAGGGTGGCTGTGTTGGGGTGGGGCTGGCACGGACTGGGGGAAGCCTGGGCAGCACAGACGCACCCCTGAGCCCTCCCCAGCAAAAGGGCTCGTCTGCCTTTGCTGCTGGAGAACACGTGTGTGTCCCCAGCACTGCACTGCTCCAGAGCCCTTCCAGGACACTCAGCCCTCACACACTTCCTTTGAGGAAGGGGACAGAACCAAACTGTGCCACACTATGGTTGTCCGTACTGAAAACTACTTCCCCTGTCCCCTAAAGCGGCCCCTGGCTCATCAGAAAATGGTCTGCACAAGCCATGAGCTGCACCACTCCTCTCAGCCAGCCACAGGGACCACCCTGTGGCACCAAGAGACCTCCTAAAGGCAGGAAATAAGGCCCTGTGCCTGCACACACGGCTGAGTGTACCCAGGGTTTGCCATCCTGAGCCCACTGCATCAATCCAAGCCTCAAACAGCTTCAGCAACACCAAGAGGCCTTGACTGCCTCTGGCCAAGGAGCTGCAAAGCCACCCGGGGCTATTTCCAGAGGCAAACAGGATCTACTGATACTGCCAGCTTCCACTACCATCCTCCCTCCTCAGTAGACTCCAGTCTGTACTTCAACACTCACTACAAGATTGTGCATTCTCATTTATTTTGTGCCATTGCTGCAGCACTCCTGTCTCCTTCCTCCAAGTCCTTCATCCTTGTGTCTTTTTCTATTTCTAGCATTTTCAATGCACAGTAAGGTTTTTTTCCTTATATGAAAGAGGGTGGGCAAAGGTTCTTTCTCCTTTCATTAAATATTAGTGCCCATTCAAGCAAGATGGACAATGTTCAACAGATGAGCTGTGCTGCTGCTTTAGCACTCTGCTACAGTGCCCTGCACCAGCATAGTCCCACCCCTCCCCTCCCCTCCCCAGCTTGCCCACAACTCTGTCATGTTCCAAGAGCTCCAAGACAGAGCTGGAGTTCTAGGGCATCACCTCTGTCTTGAAAAGGAAGCAAGGCTGGAAGCAACAGACTACATGGCTCTACAGGTCATAAGCAAAATCGGATTTCATCTTCAAGCACCATATCTGGTGCAAATTCTGGCCTGAAAATGAAGTTGCCTTTACCTTGGATTTACAGGGACCTGAAATCTCAGCCTGGGAGTTACACAGCAGAAGGATGCCCGAGGTTCAGTTGTAGGAGAGTGGAAAGTGAAATGAAAGCAGCTGTGATACTGCTGAACACAGATCATGTGCAGAAAGCACCACTGCCCCACACCAAGTACAGAGTATTTGGAGCTTGGAGCTCACAGCTATGGGCAGGGTAAACAGGGTGAACCCTGCCGGAAGCATCACAAGTCCCAGCTATTGGAAAATCCAGCTTGGAACAGACCAAGTAGTTCTCAGCTCCAGGCATTCTACTTGATGCACAAAATTCCTTGGTCTGCCAGCCTGGTGTGGACGTGCTGGTTCAGTAGCTTTACATGAGGAAGCTGCACCACCTGCTGTCTGGTCTGAAGCCAGTTACCAGAACATGATCAAAGATGATCACTAATAACAAAAGTTTTCTTCAGAACCAGTTTTTTACAGGACATGCTCTTGATTAAAGTCATCAAGAAAGACTTCATATCTGAAAACTATGAAGCAAGATCAACAGACGGACTGTTTAGGCAAAATGGTTCAGGGTCTCAAACAGAATATGAGAAGTTCACTTTAATATCCAGCTCCTGTCAGGACAAAGATTGTACTGTTATCCCTTTGGGAAACTCTGTCAAGGTTTTTCCACTCCAAAAACTACAAAAGCTAGCATTGAACAAAACTTTGAAAGATGTGGAAATTTTGCCATGCAAAAAACCAGCCACCTGCCCAACACCACTTGAGGCTCAGCAGCAATGAAAATGACATCTTAAATCCTGCTATTCTCCCTTCCTGGACTGCAGCACTACCTGATCCAATCAAATGGGGCAAAGAGATAAGATTCTTACAAAAAGCCACAACACTAAGAGTCTTCTTAGGATATAGTGCATGAAGGCAGACCAGTCAGTCAGTTCTCTCGGCTGGCATAAATGAGAGGCTGCAGGAACATCTCCCTAATCCTAGAGGTCAGTGATAGCTGGGCTAGTGTTTTGTGTGCCAGGCCTTATGGGCACGCAGTAACAAAGTCAGTGCAGGACTCAAAGGAAAGGAGTTGAGAAGACAAATGACCTCTGCTTGATGAAGCATAGGTACAGAATGTACAGACAAAAGCAAATCAGAAAAACAGTTTATTTAAAAAACAAAAAATCCCCCCCTCAAAACCCCACATATTTTCAGATAAGCTTATTGCTCAAGTTAGATCTCCTGTGACACTGCTCATTCTCCTCTTGGCCTGTAGCACCAGAAGTACTCTTGCATCCCTGTCTTCCCTCCAACCAACATCATCTGGAAATGTTCACCATGTTCAATTGGTCCCAAACACCAGCATTTCATTCTGTCCTTACTATGCACACAGAACACGGAGGTCACCAGGCACAAAGGCTCTTTCTCACTAGGACAGCTCTAGGGATTTATACAGTCATGTGATCCCACCAGGATGAGAGTTCCTAATTTGCAGAAACATTAAAAAAAAAAAGGGAAGGCATATCTACCTTCTCCTTTGAAGTCAAAACCTAAACAGCAGTGAAATCATCCCTGAACCACTCAGCCTGCAGTCCAGACATGTCCATGTTCATTCTACAGCTCATGGTCTACACTCTCAGTAAACAGCCTTCAGGATCCCCTAATAGACTTTTTACAGCTTTTCCCTGTCTCACCACGCCATTCTACATCCACTGAACCAGGGCTTGGCTTCCAAGTCCCTGTGAAAGGGATATTTCTGTTTCTTGTGCAGCATCTACAGATCCACACTGTAGCAAAACAGCAGAATTCTCTCACCAGGCCCTGGCTCTGCTCTGGGTGGTCACAGAGACTTTTGGACCTTCCTCCTGGATAGCTGTCAGGCAGGTTTGGTAAGAACAGAGCAGGTGGCTTTGTGCTTCATGTTAAGTCAGTGCTGTTGTGGGGTTTCAACAACCTCTTCCTCTTCCTCACCATGTTCAGGGTGGCGCAGCAGCAGCTCCAGGTCAGGGTCAGAGCTGGCCTCTTTGTGTGGCTCCAGTGCTTTGTCACCTGCATGCAGACAGCCCATTTAGTGACAAACTTGCTGGAGTTCCCACCAAACCTGGCACTGTCAAAGAGCTGGAACCAGACACAGCTCTTTGTAGGCTTTCTCATTGCTTCACTAAGGAAGAGAAAGTGATTTAAAACAATCACCTTTGGAATTCATGGCTTTGAGAACAACGTGAAGGGAGATTCCCGACAGGCAGACAGCAAAGCCCAGCCAGTTCAAGAGACTGAGGCGGTCTCCCAGTAAATGTGTGGCGAGGAATAAAATGCAGATTTCCTGTGGAAACAAAAACACATGACAAGTGGCAGGGCAGAACCTGAGCAGAGATGCATGAGACATTTTACAGCTGAAGCCTAGATCAAGATGTCAGGCTGCTACATTTCTATCAGCACATTCTTTCATGCGCACAGAGTTCTAAAAACAGTTTCTAGAAACAAACAACCTGTCAAACTGGGATGTGGGATTTTAAGTCATCTGACTGCATAGCTCAGTTACAGAGCAATCTTGCAACTTCTGGATCAGAGTGATTTCACATATCACAGTTCAGCTCACAAGTAGGTGTGCTGGACCCCTCTGAGGAGGGGAGGATGTGCCAAACTACGTTACAGAGATAGCTCAAACCAGTGGTTTGGCCATATGCAGGTCTGATGCAAGAGCTTGCCCTTCTTACCCCTCCTCTCTTCCACACTGCTCTTGGGGGCAATGTGTTTTAGTCTATCCCACATTCCAACAAACTTTGATCATTAATGGTATTTTTTATAGAACAGCCACTAGTCTCTGGCCCTTTGCTGTCAGGGACCAAGAGACTTCACTGCAGAGACTGCAAGGCAAAGCATCAAGCTCCTGTGCAAGGAGAACAAAAATAACAAGCATTGATTTCTAAGGATCTAAGGAAGCTCCCACCACATAAAGCCCAATAGGGATGACTCAGTACTTGCCTTCTAGTATTAGCACAGGAACCATGCCTTACCTTAAAAATGCCAGCAATGGAAAGGGTGAGGCTAGATGTTCTGGAAACCAAGAGGAACTCAGAAAAGCCTAGACCAAAGGCAAGAATTCCACCCAAGAACAGCTTCCCTACCAGAGAGAACAGCATTCCTGCTTCATGGAAACGGAAGAGCTTCTCTGATATGGACAAAGGCAGGCCTAGGAACAAGACAATGAGTAGCAGAATACCATTCCCACCTCCCAGAATTCCTCTCAATAAGATCGATGGGGTGGACTGCTCACATTCCAGTATCAGGAGGATGTGGAGCCAGTTCCTCACAGCCCTTACTTCCACAAGTGTGGCAGGCCACTACTTCTATTCACTCTTTAATGTCCTGCCAGCATAAGATAAACCCAGGTCTCTCACTACTTTGCAGAGTTCATAGCTATTCACTTAGATAAGTGAATTATCTCGAACAACAAACTGCTACACAATCTCCCAACCATTCTTTAAAGCTATCCCTACTTTCTCTAATTAACTCACGCACCCTCAAACACCGCAAAGAGTGGGAAGAGCCCCAGGAACATGAGCGGCTGCAGGTGAAACATGATATCAATGGGATTCTGGAGCCCTGAAAGAGGAGAATCAATAACAGACCAGGTAGCAACAAGCCAGGGAATAACACAGCTCCCAGAGCCTTTATTAGCACCATTCCTAGACATACACCTTACTTGTGATGCCCACACCTGTGCTGCTGCAGACACCAAGCCACCTTCATTACCCATCAACAGATATCCCATGCCCAAGGTTTCAAACACCTTCCCTTCCATGAGATGTTTTGTTTCTGCAGCAAGGGCTATCACCTCTCCTTGTTCCCCTCCCGGTTACCAGCACCACCACCCCCCTAACCCCCTACATACCCAGTTCAGCCTTCTGCATCAGTATCTGCGTGAGAGTCCAGCGAATCCCCCCCAGGAAAGAGGCACAGAGGACCAGCACAAACCCTTGTGTGTTGAACTGTGTGGACTTGTAGGTGAACATGAAGAGTCCCCCAGCGATGAGCAGAACCACCAGCAGCAACGTCACCCTCTGCAGGAGAGCAAAATCAACACAGACAGGCACCTCCTTCTGTTCAGATTCACCCACATAACTGCATCATTCCTCTACTTACACGTTTCTTGTACATGCACTATTTCCCCGGGTCTGACCTCCCTCCCTAAAGCATTGTGTGGGACCCTTACCATTTCCTCCAGCTTGAAGAGCAGTGAAAAAAGCAGGATGAAGAGAATGGCAGAGGATTTGGTCATCGTGTAGCTGTAAGGACCAAAATACACTGTCAGGCCCCTTCAATGTAGTTCTTCCCATCAAAGTACTATTAGGAACCAGATCACCCATTTCTACATTGCTATGAGCAAACTATCACAGACCCTGCACGCTGACCCCACCCATCAAACACCTATTCAAGAAACAGATCCTGCCAAAACACTCCCCAAACCCCACCAGGTGCTCCCATGGAACGTGGTGTTTGTACTCACAGGGAGACAGTGACGTACAGGAAACTCCAGTTACTCAGCCCAATATCCAAGGAAGTTGACAGAGCTAAAGAATCAATGAAAAAGTCCCGAAGTGAACTGTCTTCCATGTCATTAAAGAAACCCACCACAAAACCCTGCTTCATGGCCATGAACACAGAGAGCAGAGCAGACCCAGGGGAGAAAAAAAAAGCCTTCCTCAAGTTAACTCTTCATAATCAACATAACTCAGATATTCGCAGCTCTTTATGTTTCTGTCCTGTTCCCTGTGACTCAAGTTGGGCTCAGCATTGCACTCACTCAACATGCATTACAAAAAAGCCAGAAATAACTCTTGCCCTCCCTGTGACTGAAAGCGATTGCAGATTTGCATAAAATCTTTCTTGAATGTATCAGAGCATGATAACTTGTCAGTCTGAGGGCCACTGCAAGAAGCAACAATTATCCGCACACAGCCCTAACCCTGGTGCAGCTTTTGGTACAGTCTGTTCTCCCTTCTAGGTGAGTTTCCTACCACAGGAAACAGTGTTACTGATCCAAGGGCAGGCTATGCTGAAAGGTATAATTGCTGCAGATGTGGAGGATGCATTTTTCAAGAAACCATGGGGCATGTTATGTAAGGTATTGCAAACCTTGCCAGAGATCATAGCCCAGATGCTGTTCTGTGGGAGGCAATACAACACACAGCCAAAGAACTGCAGAAGTAGTTACAGTTCTGTGCTCCGAGTAGGAGCTTCACTCCTTGGCCTCAGGTACAGTTCTGTGTGCCATGAACGATTAATTCTCTACCAAGCTCCAACCTGAGAAAGATGCTGAATTAACATAAACGAATGGCTTGATATCAGTGTTAGAGAAAACGTTACTTGCAGAGACAACTTATCAAGGTACTGAAGAAGGTTCTAATTGTTCTCATATGCCGGTGGCTCCTTCAGAAAGACACGTTCTGTGTGGCCTCCACCTATTCTCATACACCTTTGTAATGAGCAATGAAGGTAGTAGGTCTCAGGCTGAACCTTTAAGCAGCATCTACACCTGCCCTGCACCTGGCAGGGACACACAGGGGCCAGAGCAATGGCTGCACCCCACGGCTCACCCCATCCCATGGGACTGGCTCTGAGCACCTCAGGCAGACAAACGTCTCTGGACGTGGCCAGAGTGCCATGGGCATCCCTGAGCAGCCTCATAGAATCATAGAACATGTCGAGTTGGAAGGTACCCACCAGAATCATTGAGTCCAACTCCTGGCCCTGCACAGGACACCCCAAGAATCCCACCCTGTCCCTGAGAGCGTTGTCCAAATACTTCTTGAACTCAGTCAGTCTTGGTGCTGTTACCACTACCCTGGGGAGCCTGTTCCAGTGCTCAACCACCCTCTGGGTGAAAACCTTTTCCTAATACCCACCCTAAACCTGCTCTGATTCAGCTTCATATGTTTACTTGGGTCCTGCCACTGGTTACGAGAGTGACGAGATCAGTACCTGCCCCTCTGCTTCCCCTCATAAGGATGCTGAAGACCACAACGAGGTCTCCTTTCAGTCTCCACTTCTCCATACTGAACACACCAAGCGACCTTAGCCACTCCTCATTAGGCTTCTCCTCCATTCCCATCACCATCCTCATGGCTGTCCTCTGGATGCTCTCCAACAGCTTAATGTCTTTCTTATATTGCTGTGCCCCAAACTTATGGCCAGCTCCCGCTCCGCCGCCCCGGCCCCGTCCCCTCCCGGTCCCGGCCGTACCTGCGGGGGCGGCCCGGCGGAGGCAGTCGGCCCAGGACAGCGCTGCCCGCGGCCGCCCGGAGCGGCAGCGCGCCAGG
>VZTH01014295.1:134079-153299 GCA_013397815.1 Aleadryas rufinucha | reverse complement strand
GCACGGCAGCAGGCGGCGGCCCCGGCCGCACGGCCCGAGCGGGCTCGGTGCAGGCGCCGGCGGCAGCGCGGGGCGCTCAGCCGTAGTGGTACACGAAGTCGTAGCTGCTCGGCTCCTTGGGGATGGGCGGCGGCGCTTCGGGGATCTGGATGTTCTCCAAGTCCAGGAGCCTCAGCTTCATTTCCATGCTCAGCAGAGTGTCCAGGTCACTCTTGGTCAGCTCACTGGACATGTCCTTCCCCAAGAGAGCATTAAGCCCATCAATCCAGATACAGTACTGTGGAAAAGAAGGGGTAATCCATGACTCCAGGCATAAATGATACCTTATGTTGAATCTTTCCATCCGTGCAAAAATTAGAGAACTTAAAGACAGGAAACACTGGAAGGAGTTTATATGTAGGGAAAAAAAATCCCATCCCCAGCCCTCAAACAGTGCCCACAGAGATTTCCAGTGGAAGTTACAAGCCTAGAGGAAAGCATGAGCCCATGGCTCTAGTACAGGGACAAGAGTTTCTACTGTGGCATAACATGAAAAAAGTAAACCTTTTCTAGGTATCATAGGAGGAAAAAAATGTAGCAGCCCAGACTAGGGGAAATTAGTGCAGGATTTTTTTTTTCTTTTTAAATGAGAAAGATAACTAAGGGGGGAAAAAATGGTTCATACTAAGCATCACCAACATATTCTAAGAATGAACCTGGTGAGAGACATCCTGCTCGAGTCTCTAATGAGAAGCAACCAATCCTTATCTCTTACATTAACTGCTGTATATTCTACTGCTTCTATGGACTGCTTCTACGTTCCTTACCTCATATTTATTAGGTGCAATGAAGTTCAAGGTCTCATCGGGATCATATAATATGGAGAAGGCCAATTCTAACACTTCCTAAATGGAAAAGAATCTTTCACTCACCAACTGAACAAAACATTACAGCACCTTCTGCCTGCCACCCCGAGAGAGCTGCCTTGCTGCAGCTCAGTACACTTTCCCATATTGGTATTCTGAGCAATTGTGAAGAGACTACAGCGCAATCACACCACACTCACAGCTCCTTGCAGTCACAAAGCAATACTAGGAAAGGGCCCAGACAGGAGATGGGGTTTGTACACAACAGACCTGCAGCAGGGGAGATCATTCACTCCTGTTGCTTGCTTTCAGTCTTAAAACACTACAGCATTAGATACTAATGACACCAAAAAGGGAGCACTTGCCTTATTCTGTTTCAGTGCACTTTTCTCCTTCATGTGTGGACAATCCTTCCCTGTGACAATGGCTTTGATGTCTGCAACTGGAACTAACAGTGAAAAAGTAAAACTCCCAAACAAGCAATCCTAACCAGGAAAAGACAGAACTTTGTTTTGTCTTTGCAACTGAACACTGTTTGGTTTTTTAGCTCCTTAGTGCAGTTTTCCAAAACACATTATCAGTAACACATCCCTGCAGCTGACTGTTAAAAAAGAAATACCAAGCAATTCTAAGAATTGAAGAATTTGGGCAAGGACCAAAAGTTGGTATCCCCTCAAGTCAGGGCTTTGGCCATGGCTCTTTCATCTTTATCTAGGATTATACTCGGCCTCTAGACAGCAGAGCACAGAAGAGTGCACAGCCTGTAATCAGGACTTACTTTTTTCTTGCAGAGATTCAAAGGTCACTTCCCCCTGGGCATTATCTTCCAGATCTCCATAGTGTAGCACCTTGTGATTCAGAGCCAGGCGACAATACCAGAATCTTTCTGGAACACACACCAAGTACAGTAAAGCTGAGCAGGATCATTCACATAAGGTCTCAGAGCCACTACACCACAGCCTCTCCACCCAATCCACCTGCTCGCCCAGTCCCTCAGCACAGCTTCTTATTCATGAGGGTACAGCTGCATTCTTAGAAATGCACATCTGTGCTGTGCCAAACTACTGGCTGATATGACAGCCCAAGTAACCAGCTTTTCTTTCTGGCAACATGCCTACTGACAGATTAATTAATTAGATCTTATTTGCTACAGTTCTTCACATGAAAAAATACAGTAGACAATGTCACCTTACCTTGTCTTCTGCGATTTCCAATTTTTCTAAAGCTACTTCCCTCACAAAGCCTGTTCAGGCGCTGTTGCTTTATCAGCTCCAAGATCTCAGGCTGGATTTTCTCTCTCAGCTCCCTGGCAGTCAAATATGGAAGAGTAAGCAGAAAATGGAGATAATGGCAAGGACAGAAGGCAACTGTTTTTGTTAGGCACGTACACAATAGGTGGGGACTGGAAGTCGTCTTGGCTCATTCTCTCCGACTGGCGTAGCCGCAGAATCTCAGAATAGCTCAGGCTGCGCAGTTTGCTCTTGAACTGGTCCAAGGAGTTTGGTTTAGAGGGGAGAGCCCGTGTGATCTGTTCCCTAACAACCTGCATAACCTAAATAGGTACGGCAGAAGAAAAACAAGTCACGTTCTTGTTGCTTAATGGCAGCAGAGTATCAGGGCACAGCTCAGTGGCAGCAAAGAACTGGCATGGGATAACCAGGGCCAGGAGTATCAGTGTACTAGTGACTTTGAAGATCCAGAAGAACCAAGAATGACCTCAGGTCATACCAAATAAAAGTTACCCATCCTCCCTTACAGTCCACATCAATGCCCCATTACACCTTCTGTGCCCTACTCTTTAACCAAGTGTACAGGCTGAGTGAACAAGTGCTGATCTACAGAAGATTTTACAAAAATATCTCTTCTCCACCCTGACCTTATTAAAATCTTCTGCTGTCGCCCTCATTTCTTTCCAGGTCTTGTTCAACAGCTGGATACAGATGGCAAACAGCTCCTCAAATGCACGGTCATGGGTGAAAAACATGGGGTGATAGTCATTCCGGCCTTCATTGGCTTCAGAAAGAAACAAACCACAACCATGTGAGCATATTGGACAAAAGGTACTAGGAGTAATTAAAATCCACTACAGTGACAGACACCTGATGGTGTGCAACAGTACTTACTCCATGAGATTAAGACAGTTCAATACTTTGTCACCCCATAGATAGTTTATTGACAACATCAACTATCCCCACACTTCACCATGCAAGCCTCTGTGACTCATGCTCTTTTCATCCTGATCCCCCAAAATAACTGCTTGCAGTGTTTCCCACCTTCTTGTGGTGGAATTTCTTATATTGGTTAATTTTCTCAGAATGCTGTTTTGAGACTGTCAGAGCTAATAAACTTCTTCCCAGTTCATGATGGTTTCAAGACTATTTTCTTTACACAGCACCCTCCTGAAGCTCTGGGAAGTTGAAGCTTTCTGCTTGTATCAGTTTTTCAGGAGAACCACTGAACACACACCAAAATTTCTTACTTTATTTCTACAGCAGTATTATCATTGGGACACCAACAGTACCAGCTCCAAGCTCCTCCTGTCCTTACACAGCAGAAGTGAGATCAAGGTACAAATGCTTATGAATATTGGTTTCTAGAAGCATCAGCCCAGCAACCTGTACAGCTGGGTAATAAGTGGTACTTACGGAGTTCCCCAACTTGCAGGATCTCACAAAGCATCCTTGTGAGCTCAATGGCACTGCGCCCGAAGGGACACTCGTGTTTATCTTCTCGACTGCTGTTCTCCAGAACAATCTATAAGAACAGGATGCCACACACACTAAGAAGAGCTGCTGAGGTGTTGGCATCTGTAAAAATCAGCAGCTTTACATACCCTGATATAGGTGTCCTGATGAAATTTGGCTAAGTAAAGCATGTTGTCCAATGCCAGCATCCCAGGAGGAGTCTGTGTAAAATCCATGGCTGGATTGATGTGATTCTGTGAAGAGTGTGTAGAAAGAATCCAAACAAATTAGCTCAAAGAAATTGTGTGAGAACCTTTTCTGAATCAATTTTAAACCACCTGTCCATCAAGCACTCCCTCACATCTATCCAAGAGACACCTGCTGACAATGCTACCCAAACTTTCTACAGGAGAGGCTGACCCCAAGTTCTTCATAGCACAGATGCATATAGTAAGGAAATACCTCCAGAGAATGCCTAATGAACCCTGGCATTTAACCCATCAGTAAGTTCATAACCATCTTCCCCAGGAGCGTGAGTGTAACTGAATCTCTAAACTCAGCTGCTGAAGTATGGTAAAGGAAACAGCTATTTCTGTTCCTTATTTCCCCCCAGCTCTGGTGGAGATTGCTTAGATTGCCTTCTCAAGGTTTACAGTCACTCTCTAGATGCATACAGTGAATCCCAGCATCTTGTAGTCCTTGGTGTACATGGCTTTGCGTTTCTCTGTTCCACTGCCAGGGACGGTGTTGCTGTCAGACTCTGCATCAAATGCAATTCTTCTCAACTCAAATATGATGTCTCTCTGTGCCTGAAGGACAGAAGGCAGGGAAATGGTACTGTGATCAATCACTACAGCAGTATTTTCACATAATACAGTCCTGCATCTCTCTTCAGAGCTCACACAATGAACAGAGAGATGCCAAAGGTCATTAACTCTATGCACAAAGAGGCAATCCATTTCAAAATGGCAAGTTTCAGTACAGTGGGTAATGCAAAATATTTGTTTGCATTTTTCTTTCTAACTGCAAGTTTAGTTACAGCCAATTTCTAGGCATTCAGATAATGCTGTGGCATTTCTCATTAAAGACTGCAATACAGCTGAGTAACAGACACCTTAAAAATGCCCAGTTTTCTTCCTATACTGCAAGGAAATGGATAAAATGATGTGCCCTCCATAGAGGTAAAGTAACCAGTTTGACAGCTGGCATCACACTGGTCAAGAAAGGAGTATATGACTTTCAGTGCCCACTTACATCTCAGGTTCCCACAGCATGCAGTAGGATGGTCATGAGCATATCCTAATCTCAAGGTTTACAATGTGAGGGGTGAGTCTGAACCTTTATGTACCATCTACTGCAAATTCAATAGCGCTAGGGAGCTCAGCAATAAGGCCCCTTGTCTGTTCCATTCTATCAGATCTTACTCAGCTCTAATAGTGACCTGATCATTAGGATCCATCTTGGTCATCATTCTCTCTTCCAGGAGATTAAAGGTCAGGACCTGTAGGACGTAGAGCTGATGTGCCATTTCTGTTTTAATGGGGCGGTTTCCTCTGATCACATGCTGCAAAATAAAGGAGGGTAGAAATTAAGAGAATGCAAATAAAAGCTGAGGTATTAGCCCTAGGCATATGCCAGACTGCATGTACATCTCCCCATATGAAGACTCAGTTGTTTAACCTCCATATTCCACCAGAAGCATAATTATAATGCTCTGTAAGAGCAGAAAGCAGCATCCTGATAACTCCCTTTTGAACAAGTTTTGCCTTTGAAAGAGTCCCTTTTCTGAAAGTGCCCTGAGGGCAGCAGAATTTACACTATGCATAAGTGAAACCTTCATTGAGAGGACATTAGGAAGCACTCTGTCATTCCAGACATACTTACATTTAGGATTATAGACCTCAGGTGCTTCTGGGCAAACGCATTAGCCATTTCCTGTTGTGGAATTTAAAGATGAAATAACATGAGTGAAATATAAACATAAAGCCCACACCGTGCAGAAAGGAGAAAATGAAGGAAGCCTATGAACTGGAGACAGCACTGGCACACAACAAAGTGCTTTTCTACAGACTGTCAATTTAGCATGGCAAATTACCACAACTCATAGATGGCTCCCCTACAGAACATCACTAGTGTGGAGAAAGGCACTAGCATAGTCAAAGCACAGAAACAAATTTAGCTTAATGTTGGACATCAAATGGTACTTCACTATTAGCAGCTATACAGTGGGTTGTGCAGGAAAAATCTGCCATCTACAAGAGCTTCCTCCAGTTAGCATTTCAAAGCTTCCTACACCAAGGTAAACACCCAAGATAACAACGACTATGGGATGCAGGTTTCAGGTCTCCTCCCTCTCAAAAACTCTCCCTCTGAAATTTATTTCCTTTGTCCAGTTCCTAAAGAGATGTTCAGAAGTCAGCTTAAGGACAATTTGCAGAAGCATTTCAGTTTACAAAAAGGCAGGCTAATAATTTTCGTGCTTAGAGGAAAGATTTCAGTTTCCCTCTTGATTGCATGGCTTCCTTCTCTGAGTGAGGAGGGTTTCCCAAACATCAAGTCATGATGACAAACAGTCACAGCAGATGATGCCTCCAGTTCCAATTATACATGCACCTGCAAAAACCTAATCTGTGCTCTCCTTATAAATTGTAAAGAAGATGCACTTTCTAACATAACAGTGACCTCACTACCCCTGCTAGGAGAATGGCACAAGTGCTAATGTCAAGATGGAATATTATCATGAGTTTGCTGCTACAAGCAAAATCTTTTGACTAAGAAAAATCTGTTGGGCATTATATCATCTGGAAGAAGTCCAGAAGAACTGTCAGTCTGAGATCTCTTCACATTCCTGTGCAGTGCAGATTGAGAACTGGGAGCAGATGTGGAGTCTCAGACAATTGCACTCAATCAGCTGCACATTCTGAGCAATCCAAGGCTTTCCAACTGCTCATATCAACATCACTCTTGACAGAGTAAGAAGTCTGGCAAAATGTGTGCATTAACCCTGTTCTGAATTCCTGTTACCACTTTTGATCCAGACAGAAACCTCCTAAACCACGACAGTGACTGACAGCCAAGCCATAATAGCTGCAAGTTCAGCAGCACTCGTGTTACAACCAAAGTGAGTCAGTGCTTGAGTGGAAGGTATCTAAGGAGCATCTAGATGAACCAGGAGGTGCTTTCAGAGAGAACACACTGCCCTCTGAGTCATTATTTTCTACCACTATTTGTGAGATGTAGTACTGAGAACAGGACAAGGCTCTGTTGTTAGGATTTGCTCATGCATGCGACACAAAGAATCCTTCTCTGAAGGAAGTGGTTTGTACATGGGTGGAGTTAACAGGTGACTGAAGCAGATCAGAAGTGGGAAGGACAAAGACAATTAAACAATTCTAAACAGCATAGAAAGAAGCATGAGCACACACACAGTCTAACCACTGCTAAAGGATCTGTAAGGCCCACTGTGCTGCTTGATGGTCATAGAATCATAGAATGATTTATGCTGAAAGAAATGTCTTGAGATCATCTAGTCCGACTCCGCTGGTTCAAGCAACATCAGACAGATCTGGTTGCCCAGGACTGTCCAGCCAGGTTTTTAATATCTCCACTGATGAAACTCCATAATCTCTCTGGGTAACCTGTTCCAGGGTTTGACTACTCTCATATTTATGCTGTGTGGGTGTGCATGTGTTCATGTGGAATTTCCTGGGTTTTAAGCTGTTGCCCACTGCTTCTTGTCCTGTCAGTAGGCATAACTGAGAGGAGTCAGGCTCCCTTTTTTATTCCCTTCCATCAGATATTTAAACACATCAGACCTCCCTGAGCCTTCTCTTCTTGAGGCTGAGCAATCCCAAATCTCTCAGGCTCCATTCATATGGCAGATACTCCAAGTCCCTTAGTCAACTTCCTGGCCCTTTGTGGTCATTTCAATTGTGTTCAAGGGAGGGGAAAAAAAATGAAAAATCCCTTGGAATTTTGTTTGCTATGAAGTCTACTATCTTTGCTGAATTACCAACAGAGGAGTATGATTTTTCTTATTTTCATGTATTAATGATTTTTCATATTTTCATTAATTTTAGAAATTATGTAACATTTATTGAGATGGCAGTTTCCACTCTGAAGGCGCTGCATCCTCGAAAAAAATGGAACATTCTCTGTGCCACACAGAAAACCAAAAAATGTACCAGTATCTCAATACAGGAGGTTCCAAATCAACCTGTTAGCAAGAGTGGTGATTTCCCTGGAGTTAGCACAGGGCAAAAAACATTCTTACACTACAGTTCTCATAAGGGAGAAGTCACAAATTAGGCAGAATTTATGCTCTAGCTCCAAGTCAGCATCAAGTTTTGTGCTCTTCACAGACAAACAGCTCTATCTTTAGAAGGATGCAGCTGGATATAAAACTGTCATTAACACAAGTGAGATTTGGGGTATAAACTCATGCTGCAGTAAGTTTAAGGAGATTCAGATTGCTAAAGGACTGGTCCCAGTTTTACAATTGGTTCACCTGGTCAGTCTTGCAGTATCAGGAAGCTTTTATGACCACCTGTATGACTTTGTGTGCACAGCAAGTCACTCAGGATTTCTCCTGCTACTGATTCCTCTCCCCTCCACAGTCTGGATGCATCCCCAGGAGTCCTCCCGCCCTTCTCCCTAGGTTCATCCACTCTCTGAGGCCTGTGGGCATCATCCCTGGGATACAAGGAGGCATAGCTAGAGAAAAGCTAACACGCCTACAGCTCCCCTACATGACCAGCCCCCAGGCTTGAGTTACTTACAGTGATGGGCAGGTCTAGTGGGTTAAGCAGCTTGTCCTGCTGGCAGAAAGCAAAAAAAGGCACAAAGAGAAGCAGACAGGATTTAGCTTGGAGTCCAGGAATAAGGCACAAACAGGGCACTAGAGAAGAAAGGCTTAACACAGCAAAGCTACACAATACACACATATGCACATCTTGCAGGTAGCTGAGATCTTGGGAGTTTCCTCAGAGCAGGACAGTGTTTCATTTCTCATATTTGCCAGCAGGAATATCCCCCTATGACTTAAAGAAGGTCCCTTTTTGGGGGAGAGGGAGGTGGGGTGGTGTTTTATTAGTACATACAGCCCCAAGGAGTCTACCCAGCCTACCTCTCCCATACACAATTAACTTAAATTTCCCATGCTGGAGGATTACTTTCCATCTCGCAAGGTCTTTCAGAATCCTTTCTGAGCATCTCCCAAATACAGATGTGTGCTCCAGGACACATTATTAATGGGATGGTACTTTTTCTCCTCTGTTGCCATACTGAAACAACCACTTAAGTTCTTGGCAAGGTCTGAGGTCTACCTTGCCCAGACAGTATGATTTCTGAGGCATAAACAGCCAGGCAGAAACCATTATTCAGGTTTAAAGTCAAAAGACAAGAACAAACCTGTCTCTTGTCCTCAGGTGCCTTCAGGAAGAGGGCATTGATCAAGGCAATGGCATATGTCTGAATCTCTTGGTTTGAGCTGCAGAAACAGAAAAGGGAGGCTTGTAAGGCAACAGGCAGTACAGAATATCACAGCTTGTTGCTTTACCCGCACCATGAGAACACTGATTACAGCTGTCCTGCATTTCCAACAGACATGCAGGACTCATGTAACCTATGCTCATGATGTCCAACTCTCCAAAAGGCTTGCAAAAATCTGACAGAAATTTCTGACTGATAGATAGATCCATTATGCAGGAGACAGAGCAGACTGCAGCCCAGCACCACCACAGTTTGTTTCCACTGCTGAAATTATCTCTGTAAAACCTGGTTATAGTACAGTCTTCTACATGGATACAGCTTGAAACTTGTATGGAGCAAGTAATTGTTCTCCCCTATGCCAATGGAAGCCACCAAAACCAAATGGACCTAAGAGAAAAGCATGCTTCACTGAAGAACTTCTTCAGGTAAAGGGTGCTTAGCCCCTTCCTAGATCACACTTGGCATGTGGTTTCACCTGTCATGTTCAAAACAGCACAAAACTAAGCTTCTAAATGCCAATGATATTCTTGTCTCCTCATCCTGATATTCTATCAAATCCAGGTTTGTTTCTTGCAATACTCTAACTCTTCCTGGTGGTAGACCTTGGCTGGAGACCAGGTGCCTGCCAAGCCCCTCTATCCCTCCTCTCCTCAGAGGGACAAGGCAGGGTAGAAAACAGGATGGGTAAAACTCAATATAAAGGCAGCTTAATAAAGCATAAGCAGAGGCTATGCATGGAAGCAAACCAAAACAAAAGATTTATTCTCTACTTCCCATTAGCAGGTGATGTCCAGCCACTTCCTGGGAAGCAGGGCTTCAGTACAGACAGTAGATGCTTTGGAAGACAAATGTCATAGTAACAAACATCCCTCATCCCTTCCTTCTCTTAGCTTTTATTGCTGAGCAGGTGTCACATAGTCAGTTTGGGTCAGCTGCCCTGGCTATGCCCTCTCCCAAGATCTTGTCCACACCCCAGGGGACTGGATGAGGGGAGGAAACACTGGAGAAACAGTTCTGATGCTGGAGCACTGCTCAGCAGCAGCCAAAACAATGGGGGTTTATCAACACCTTTTCAGCTCTCAGTGCACAGCACAGCACTGTGAGGGCTGCTCTGGGGAAGNCCAAGATCTTGTCCACACCCCAGGGGACTGGATGAGGGGAGGAAACACTGGAGAAACAGTTCTGATGCTGGAGCACTGCTCAGCAGCAGCCAAAACAATGGGGGTTTATCAACACCTTTTCAGCTCTCAGTGCACAGCACTGTGAGGGCTGCTCTGGGGAAGTGAACTCCATCTCAACCAGACCCAGTGCACTCTTGCATCAAGCTCTTCTGATGAACAGAAGTCCACTGTATCACCTAAATGAATTTGTGTGCATGAATATACTTCTTTAAAAAATATTTTTTTATTTAACTATACATGTAGAAAACTTTTCATAAAAGATCTAAAACCAATACTTTTTAGCTTAAATACCTATTTTCCTCACTTTGACATATCTCTGGATAACAACCATATTCTTTCTTCTATTGCTCCCTTCCAATCTTTTTCATTTTGGTCAATCTGTTGTACTTCAAACATGCAAATCTCCATGCATCATCCTAGGTTTTCCTTGGGCCTCCGAGCTGCACACGTCTCTGAAGTCTGTCATTCACTTTTGCTCTCCTTTTCAGGGTTTGTTGCTCTTTTCAGCACACTGCTTGCTTTTTGACAAAGCAGAACAATTTTTAGGTTAGTTTGTCCTCTTCTAACTCATCTCCTTTGGACTTGTTTCCATGGTCATGTTCTTCCAGAATAAATCCTCTGTTATGAACTGTTCCCTCCTGATGGTCTTGCCAAGAAAACCACCAGCAAATCCTGACTCACCCTCCACCTCCCTTTTCAAAATATTCCCTGCATAGATGCTTTCTTAAGTGACTGTGTTCTGGAAGCACTTAAGCACACAAGTTTATGTCTTGAACAAAGATAATTTGCTTAAAAAACTGCACAAGTGTGTTCAACGTTAGGACCAAATCTGTGTTTGACTAAACCAGAAATCATAAAGCTGAAAGAACATATGCTCTTTGCAGAACAAAGCTGCTGGAGAACTTGTTCAGCTTTTCTGTTAACCAAATTCAAATGTATAAACATTCCAAGCACACAGTGACATTGATGCAATACTTTGCACTATAATTTCGTTAACCTACTGTTCACTGATTAAGGAGTATCAATCACATTCACAAACAGTGCTTTTCCACACATTCAGAATTAAAAGGCTTGAGAAAAAACCCAACCTACTCAAAGCTCTAACAATTACATGCTGCTTTTCTATATGGAAGAGTAGAACTGACCTAGACAAACAGCCCTAAGAGACAGATAATAATTTGCCAGTTTGTTTGGAAAGAGAGGAAGGAGATGAAGGGAATTTTTATTCCCTTCAAGCAAGAAAAGCAATTGTTTTCTTCCTTAGTATGCAGGACAAAACCTAGAAGATGATGAGCTCTTAGATTCTAGTGGAGACAACTTAAAGAGGGATAAAAGTGACAGACAGCTGGATGCAGAACCTTTGGGAAGTTGTTTTAGTGAAATGCAGGTTTGGTCCTAGCACTGAACACACTTGGGCAGTTATTTTAAGCTAAATATCTTTGTTCAAGACTCATGTGCCCAAGTGCTTCCAGAACACAGAACATATATGTCTAGGATCTCACTTTTTAAAAAATCCATTAGCAATCTTAAAGTTCAAGTAAGCTGTCATCTTGGTAATACTTAAAAAATATAATCTTTAAGTGTTTCAAATGTAAAATGATGTATTTTAAAATAAACAAGTAGTCATAAAATTGGCGTAAATCACACCATTGCTGGGTGGGCACTCACACTTGCAGGTGAGAAATGAGCTGCCCCACGGTGATCTCCTCTGCAATCTTCTGGTACAGAGTCTGGCTGTTGAGCACCATGCTCTCCAGGATGGCCAGGGACCGCTGCAGGATGGACACGTCCACCATGGGCTGACTCACGTACCCTGCAATCTGAGAACACAGCAACCAGCAGGTCAGCTGATGCCCATACAGGAGGCCTTGTGGTGAGTGAGACAGGGCTCACAGGGGGGGTGCACTGTGCTCTCAGAGAGTACTCAGCTTTTCAGAGTCTTTGCTCTTCCTGGAAGATGCACTAATGCATGCAAGGAAATAGTATCCACTCACCCCCTCCACCCAAACTCACCTGTTTGATGAAGGTTATTGAGACCATGTCCCAGGAGACAATACCATGGTCCATGAGCTCCAAGAAGGCAGTCAGGGTGAAAGCCAACATCTCACTGTAACTGAGAAATTGAAGAATTCAGTTACAAGAGATCTGCTGGCAAGAAAAAATAGCCTGCTCAGGCCGGATAAGCTGGGTAAGAGAAAAATGCCACCACGTTCTCCTAATAAAACAGTTTGGTACCTGGGGGAACAATAAAGTGTATGCATTTATGCAGATAATTTTACTGTTTTGTAGAAAGATATTTCATTTTTCCTGGTTACAAGTACAAATTAAAATTAGCAGCAGTAAGTCCCTAGTCCCGCCACCAGAGACTCACAACCACGTGGAGCAGTACTTGGCTAGTCAAAGGAACAAACATGTTTTCACATCAGAAAAAAAATTAAGGAAAGTTAATTGTCCTTCTCTAAATACTGGGACCTGACTCGAAATAAAATGAAGGCACAGCATGAATTGTGGAAAATTTAATACATAATCACAAGACAGAATGATAAAAGAGACTGAGGGAAAGATTGCAAAAAATGCCAAAAACACCTTAGTTGCTAATATATAAGAAAAGCCATAAATGTTATGACAATAAGTTATCAAGACTTTAAAAGTACTTTCAATGAAACAGAACAACTGCAGCAGAAAATCCAAGTGAATTATTTGCATCATAGTTCACTGTGAATGTGCTTGAGGAAACTTCCAGACCAGATCATGACTGTCTCCTCTGCTGCCTCATGAGGTTTAGCAAATGACTAGAAAGACTTTGTCTCCACAGATGAACGTTTTCTATAAGGTTAGTTGCTTAATGCCACTTCAGGAAGCAAAATCAGCCCCTTATTTGAGGCCTTCTCCCAGAGTCCTGGAATAAAGGAAGCTTACTGGGATAGAAGCTTGGTCCCACTCTCCACAAGCCGTGTCAGCACCGTAATCCCTTCCATGTTGATGAACTCTGTGGCAAAGGTGACGTCTGCTGAAAGTTTCGCCAGTTCCTTCATGGCATCCAGCCGGGCTTCCATGCTGTGCGACTGGATCCTCTCCATCAGCTGGCGAGCTGCCCTAGACTGGCAGGAAAGAGGGATGGTGCCAGTTACAGACCAGTCACCTGCAGTCTGAGTCCTGCCAGCATCAGCATTCTGTCAGAAGCCCATGGGTGGGCAGGGAGAGCAGAGCCAGGCTAGAGATACCAGCAAAGTCACATTCAGTAGCTGCAGTCAGCAAGTCTAAGACAGACTAAAAAAAGGCTTCTCTCAGCAATAGTTACAGCCAAGCAGGAGGTAAAATGCTATTTTACATGGTAGGGCAGATGCCCGTTTTTCTCCTTGCTGAGGTGAGGGGAGGTGGGTATAGAAATGTGCAGCAACACCATTAAAGAAATACTGTATTAATTAAAAGTCTCATAGATTCAAGGAGAAGTGCGAGCGCATTTTGTGTATCCACAAGACATTCTGTAAGATTTCTCAGACACAGATCAATGACATCCTCTCAATTCCCTCTTGCCCAAGTACCTTCTCCCAGTTCTACTCACCCTCAGCCATGACACTTGCACAAAAAAGGTTTAAGAATTTAAATAAAAAGAAAGCTGCAAAAGATGACTTTTGAGGTCACAAAAGCAAGAATTCAGCAGGAACAACCCCCTTGCATCAAATTTGTCTCCATTTATAATTTTTTGCATTCAGTCACTGGAACTGTTGCTTTCTGACTGACCATGCTAAGTGCACTCATATTGAGAAAACATTTGTCAGGTGTTTCACAACATCCTAATCTAGGAGATGCATTAAAACTGTAGACTGGATTTATTTACAGAAAGTCCTATAAAAGGGCAGAGGAAAGACACACACCACAGCCAGGATGGAAAACAAAGAGTGTGTGCCTCACTGTGTGGAATGGCCCACAACAAAGGTAACCCCCCTGCAATTTGGGGAGAAGGAGAAAGAAAAACCAAGAGGCAAGAACCAGCCTGTCATCCATTGACAGTTACTGAGGAAGAAGGAGGTGAGGAAGCATTTACCGGGGAGACTGCCAGCTGTAGGATAGTTCCATTCTTGATGTCACAGCGAGTCTGAAAGAAAACACAAACTTAAAACTGTGAAAAAGTGGGGGGGAAAGAACCCAGCTGGATCTACAGTGCACATCTGTATGCACAAGTAAAGGGGCTCTTATGCCACACAACCCTACTGAGGGTACCAGACTTGAGTGCCTGAGTCCCCACACCTACAGGCATGCAAGGGGAGCAGTGCAAAGCTCCTCGGTTGAAAGTCACCATTTGAGTCTGAGTCTCTCTGAGAGCAGAGATGCTGCTCCTCAAGGATTAATGCCAGTATTGTTCCATGACTCCAGTCCAAGACATCCTGCACTCTCACCCAGGATATGAGCAAACTGCTGCTTCTCACACTGACCTGCTCTGTGATGTACAGCTGAGGACCATCAGCATAACGCAGCGTGTAGTACTCAGGGTTTGGCAACGACCACCTGGCAGAGGAAGAAAAAGGATACATTAAGCTTCTTCCTCCTCTTTCTTCTGGCTCTCAATTAGGAAATGCAGCTTGATCCCAGGAAGGTGCAAAAGAAATTTCAAGCAAAGCTTTAGCAGGGAAAATTAGGTCTCCTGAAGAGGAGAGAAAACTCCTCTTGAGGACTATGTGGGACTTCAGCCTACTCTAAATCAACTCTGTGGAACATCTGAACAGACCTACACTTCAAGAACAGCAGGATGGGCCAATCTTCAGAGAAACTGACCCTAGAGCATACAAATGCACACATTCAGAATTGGAATAAAAATGGAAGGTCCCCGTTTTACAGGAAATCCTTTTCTTCACAATTTAAACCCCAGCCCATTCCATGGCCAAAACTGGCAGCAGGCAGCATGGACTGTGCTAGCAGCACATTTACAAGCAGCAGACTTCCACAGTAACCCAGCAAGATTTGTCAGCAGGACAGACTTTCTCCACAAGGGTTCCCAGAGAACTACTCACCCATCACAGACCTCCTTGATGATGGATGCAAGAGGCCTTTTCTAGAACAGAAAGAGAGTCCTCAGTAGCCGTGTTCCTCTCAACCAGAAAGGAATACTGCCCATTTCTATGCTTCCCACATTCCAGTATCAACGCTGGGGTGCCTTTCCTCCCCCATCTCGTTACCAGGTCTCACCTGATCTATTTCCAGCAGCTGGGCATTGGCACCTGGCCACTCAACAGCCACTTTCACAATGTCTGAAGGTGGTGGCATTGCTCCAGACTCCTCCAGGTGCCTTTACAACAGCATACACCTCCACACCTGTTAAGAGAAAGGATAGTAAACAACATCTCTGAAAACTGTTTCACTTGCTACATTGGATCTAACACCAAGCTTCCAAACATCTAAGATCAGACTTATGGTTTCCTGGGCCTGACAGGGACAAAACATCCAGTATTACCAGAGATCAAGGCCTCACACAAACAGCACATTGTGAAATTGTATGCCCAACCTCATCACCTGAGCAATACTTCTGAGAGCTTGCTGAGGCACTCACAAGTAGGAGGATCACTGATCAGCAAAGCCCCATCTGCCACCCACTGTCTGTACTGGCAGCCCTGGGCTCAGCTGCTGTCTGTAGGTGAGAGCAGGAACAGACTGCCCAGGTTGCCTCCCTCCCACAGGCTGGTGTTTACTGATGCCCCATCCAAATATCTCAGATAACTTGATCCACTCAGGATACCCAAACAGGCTCCTAGGCAAAGCAGCAGCAGCTAGCTTTATCCTATTCCCTTCCTGTAACATCATAAATCCAAAACAGGAGCATCCATCACAGAAAATAAGGTAACTCAGCATTTGCTCTGGAAGTCTACCTTTCTTTTATCTGCCTTTCAGAGTGTAAGCTTGTCTTCAGCATTTGGTCCCAGTCAGTTGTCAGTGGTTTGTGCCCAGAAAATTGGACTACACAACTTCCTGCACTCCTGTGACAGCCAGATTTGGTCCACTCTACCACTCCACCTCTTGGGAAGTATCTGGCCAGCCAGATTCAGAATTTCATGGTATTCTGGAAAGCCTACCCCAACTCACAGAGATGGCCTACACATCAGTACTCCTGGTCTTCCCTTTCTGCTTGAGCACCAATGCCAAGAGTGGCTTATATTTTCTTAAAACTCACAAAATGACTGTAAGACTAAACACATCTCATGCAGAAAAGTGCCAGTCAAGTTAGGTTCAAAACAACATCTCCAACCTTTCAGATAAGCAGCACACATTAGCTGGCCTAGGAAAAGCAGCAGACCTAAGGCACAAATGAGGATAATTACCAATACACAATCAGTACTCCCCAAAGAGCCCAATTTCTATGACACCCCCAGACCTGCAGGATATGTAGGTTTCCATGCATTAAATCTAGAAACAGACAGTTCCCAAATGGTATATGATTTCCACTCACTGCTCTCCAGCAATTAAAAGCTATGATGGCCTAAACCTGAAATCCCGAGAAATGTCAGTCCTGTGCAGAAGCACACACACAACATCCCCAGTAACCAGCCTGTAATAACTGAACAGGTAATTACCTCTCCCACGAGAGAGCCAATTCACAACCAGAAAACATCTAAATCCATTCAGTGTTCAAGGCACAACAAATACACAGTGAAGAGACAAGGCTCAAAGATTACTCCCTGAGTATTAAGAACTGAATTTGCAACTTTTTAAACTAATTTACCCATGAGTAATTATGCATGAGTAATTAGCATCTAATTACCACTTCTCCCTTCAGCCTCTTGCAGTACAGTCATAGTCTTTTATTTGTATTGCAAGTGGCAAGTAGCTACTGAAAAGTACAAGGAAATACAGTACTTTATATTCCAAAACACAGATGTCCAGATTACTAGAGGCCTTTACAAATCTCTGACTTGTCTTTTCCCACTCAAAGAACATGCCTCGTTCAGAGAGGGGAAGTGCCCATTAAAACAGAAGCACTGATATGAGGGGAAATCCTGCAGAAATCATAGAACATTTAGGTTGGAAAACACCCTTTACATCATGAAGTCCAAACATAAACATAACACTGCCAAGTCCACCACTAAACCACATCCCTAAGAACCATATAAATGTCCTGTTTCATCCCTGAAAAATTACTGTAGAGGCAGATAGCACCCAGAGGTCACGCACTCTACCCGCAGCTCCCCTGATATCCTCACCATCAAAACCAGGGACCAAACAAGTTGTATTGCACTACCTTGTTATCTCCAAAAAAAAAAAAGCTCTCAGCTGCATACAAACTCAAAGTAACTCACCATGATATTTAACACTTATTTCTGCCCCAAATTTCTTCCATAAATGAGCACCTACTCATGACTGGCGACCACGTTCCCTATTCCATCCATATTCAAGGCACAGCAAATACATGGTGAAAGAAACAGAGCTCGAAGACTGATTTTTTTTTTTTTTTTTTTGCACAGCAGCACCATGGAACAGACACCACAGATATCTCTACCAAGGCAGAGATTTGAACACCAAAGTGACTTGGCTAACGGAGAACCCAGAGAAGTAGGAATTAAAAATTTAAAAAGGTGGGAAACTTTTTAGAACAGTCTTGCTCAAACAATTCTTTGAAGGACCAACACAGATCAATGGTTCAGCAGAAGCAGCTTTCCAGAAGAGGACAAGGAAGACTGGACTACAAATACAAAGGGTACTTCAGGTCAGCCTCTTAACATGAGGTTGTCTGCCAAAAGCATGCTTTGAAAAGATTTCACTGCGTGTCTGCAGACAAGAGGGGTGCCAAGATGCTTGGTTCTACAATGGATATTTTGCAGTACAACAGTCAGAGCTGATAAAATGACTGTTCAGAAGCTCTTCTGAAGAAGCACAGACCACGATGTTGCATAATTGTGATTATCAATCAGTCACTTATGTGCATGCTCTCACAGCACATTCTTCTCAAGAGCATGTAAACAATTTCTCACAGTTTTGTACAGGGAGACAGAAGCCAAGCTAAAATCCATCAAAAATTAATTCAGTCTGCTTCTGCAGAGTGAGATCTGTCATACAAAGCAGTGGTGCATGGGGTAGCTACAGGGCAAGGAAAAATCAGCAGAGCCACTAAAAACACACTATTCAAAAGACTTCTGAGAAGCTGCAAGCTAAAACAACTAGAGTATTTTGAGCGGAATTTCCCTATTCACAAACTCAATCTTCTTTTCATTACAGATAGAGAACAAAGTGTGCTGCACACAGAATGAAAATGAGGAGGATGAAAGAACATTCCCTGCAAAAGAAAAGCTGCCTGGTAGAATCCCCCAGTCAACAAGTGAATAGCTGCAGCTTCTGAAACCTGTAGATGCAACAAAACACCCTTGGCAGTCCTCAGCAAGTCCCCAGATGGTACCAACTGGCCAAGCTAAAGTTGGAAGTGACATTGGCAGGGGGACTAACAGGACAGGTGGGCAGAGAAGACACATTCCTTGGCCAAGCAGCATGAAAGGGTAGGAGATAACAGAGCCCAACCCTTGGGCTATGCGGTTTTCAATGTCACCTCACAAAACAAGCAATGAGAAACATCCCTCTCTAGACAAACCAGAGAGCCAAATGGTTCAGATTCCCTGCCTCTGGGATCCTACATTCCTCCAAAGGCCTTCCATGGCTGCACTTTGGCTGTAAAGCACCAAGCCTATGGAGCCGGGTCATGCACATTTCAACACAGTACGGCAGAGACCATCTCTTGGCAAAGACAGAAACTGATAGCGACAGGCAAAAAGAGAACTGCTTTATTATTTTTAATCAGTCAAATGACCTCAAAGCCGCCAGCCAGGCGGCAACCCCTGAAGCTTGGCCCAAAACGCAGTTTAAGGCATTAAACAATAATTTTTTTGCTAAGCACTGTCCGTGCTGTGCCTCGGCTCCCGAGGGAGCACCGGCCTCGCCTCTCTTGCTGCTCGGCCCGGGGCAGCGGGGGCGGTGCGCCGGGAGCGCGGCACAACGGGAGCTGCAGCGGCGGCGGGGCCGGGCCGGGGGCGGGCGGCCGG
>VZTH01014295.1:119973-133801 GCA_013397815.1 Aleadryas rufinucha | reverse complement strand
CGGGGGGAGCACGGAAAGCCGCAACCATGGTGAGCCGGGCGGGCCCGCGGGCCGAGGGGCTCGCGGTGTGGGACCCCGCGGTGCAGCGAGCTCCGCTCCGGGCCGGCCCGCGGGTAACGCGGCGCTCTCTTGCAGACGGTGGGGAAGAGCAGCAAGATGCTGCAGCACATCGACTACCGCATGCGGTGCATCCTGCAGGATGGGCGCGTCTTCATCGGCACGTTCAAGGCCTTCGATAAGCACATGAACCTCATCCTCTGCGACTGCGACGAGTTCCGCAAGATCAAGTGAGCGGTGGGGGGTGCCCCCGGCCCGGCTCCCCAGCTGGGGGGGCCCCGGGCCAGAGCCGGGCCAGCGATGGGGCATCCTGTTCTGCCGGCTCCTTCAAAAACAGTCATGGATTTAGTCTCATTTGTCAAATCCCCAAACTACCAAGGCTTACGGGGCACTTTGTTTCAGTTCTTTCCTAATAAGCAACATGCGTGGTGCTAGTTGTAGCAGTTTAGACTTCTCTATATGCTTAGATTGAGGCATATAAAAATGTACTCCTTTCTGGAGAAGCAGCCTAGTCATATATTCTGTTGTAAGCTCAAAGAGCAGCATTCATTCATTCCTTCTGTTTTTTCTTCTGCTTTGCAATGTTTTTTCTCACCAGACCTAAAAATTCAAAACAGCCGGAGCGAGAAGAGAAACGAGTCCTTGGTCTTGTGTTGCTTCGAGGGGAAAACCTGGTGTCCATGACAGTTGAAGGACCACCTCCAAAAGACGTAAGAATGAGCACAGAACTAAGGAAAAAGGGAAGGGGAATCTGATAAATTTGCTTCTTTGCATGGGAATGCTACTGTTGTGTTGTTGTAGACTTCCAGATGCTGTTGTGACTAGGTCCAACAAACTTCACTGCAGGAAGCTCTAATTCCTTTGTGGGCATAGACATTTAATTGGACAAAGGAAGGCCGTGGGCATCTCTAGGATCTGAGGACTTTTGATAACTCTTTCTTTTGGGGGGCTCTGTTTTCAGACTGGAATTGCCCGGGTACCCCTTGCTGGAGCTGCTGGAGGGCCTGGTGTTGGGAGAGCAGCAGGGAGGGGAGTACCAGCTGGTGCTCCCATGCCCCAGGCTCCAGCAGGATTAGCTGGCCCTGTCAGAGGAGTGGGAGGACCATCCCAACAGGTAAGATACTATGAACCATGTGGCTTTTATTTTTTGGTACTAGTGAGATGCAAAAAATTGGTATAGTGGAAGAATTATAATCTTAGTTTCTGTTATCACAAAGTTTGAGCCTAGCAAGGCTTTTTTGGGACTAGATCTCCCTTGGTACTGTCCTGTATGACAGAAGAAGAGGGTTGAAAAGTGCAGCTTTTCACAGATAATTCAAGTGGTATCCGTTGAATCGTATTATGGGTTGTAGCATTATTTAGTAAGTTAAGAGAAGACTGGTGTAGTTTTCTGAAGGGGAATTTCAATGTTATTTTAAAATTATTATTATAAAGCAGGTGCTATTTTTCTGAGCCTGTTTATTTTGTCTACAGGTGATGACACCCCAGGGTCGTGGAACAGTTGCAGCTGCTGCTGCAGCAGCCACTGCCAGCATAGCGGGAGCCCCAACTCAGTACACACCAGGGCGTGGGGGTCCTCCCCCACCCATGAGCAGAGGAGCCCCTCCTCCAGGTAGGAATTATTCTGTAGAGCTCGTGTTTTGTTGCAAAATTGGTGATAAATTTTTTCTGATGAAAATCTGATATTACGGAAGATACCCCAATACCCAGCTAGTGCCTTGAATATTGAGCTGGATTTACATGCCTGTTTTTGCTCTGGCTTAAGGAATGATGGGACCTCCTCCGGGCATGAGACCACCAATGGGCCCACCCATGGGAATGCCACCTGGCCGAGGTGCTCCAATGGGAATGCCCCCCCCAGGCATGAGACCACCACCCCCAGGAATGAGAGGTGAGCAGAGCTTATCTCAACTGCCTGGGAGCTCTAAGAAGCCGTAACATAATGTTTGAAGGGTGATGCATTCCATTGTCTCCCTAGCTCTGCTAGTTGTCATAAATGCTTTGGTGCCAAAAAGGGGTCCTATTATGGCTACTTTGAGCATGGGGAAAATGTATTTTTTGTTAGTCTTGCTGCTTCTTTTCTCTCCAACTTTTTCCTTTATTCCCAGGACCCCCTCCACCTGGCATGCGCCCCCCAAGGCCGTGAGAATTCTGTAATGTACCTCTGAACTGGGAGAAGACCAAGGAAGGGGATACACTGAGCAGTACCACCTCTCTAACCTTTGTTATGTATATTTTATATCTACTGCTGGTAATGTTTGCCCTTTTTAATAAAGTTGGAAAACCTAGTACTTGGAGTCACTGGTCTGTTTATGTCAGGACTGTAGCTGTTACTTTCTAATGCTGCACTTGGGTCATCCCAGAAAAGCAGGTTTGAAGAAAAATGCTTAATTTGTATAGACAACTCAGAAATTAACAGTTGGCCTGTGTTCCTTATTAAGGCATAGCAATGAAATTTAGCAAGGCTGATGGAAAAAAACCAGATTGGGGTAGTGGAGATGGTAAAAAATTAAAGAAGCCATCCTTGTGAGAGTTTGAAAAACCTTTTTTTCCTATTGGTAGAAATGGGTTCTGAACCACAACCATCTTTTTTCACCTCTATTAATTATTTGAGCTCACAGAAGCATATGAGCAAAACTTTGTCCAGTTTTTGCCTTAAAGACGACTTACATGAACTAGAAGGATGTAACATATTCCAGCTCTCAGTTCTAGCTATCCATAAAACAGAGTAAACATCTTAAAAGAAAAATAATCCTTTATTGCAGGGGCTGCTACAAATGTTTTCAGTCTTCAGCCATGCATTGACCAACATCCCAAGGTTATTCCAGAACTTGAAGGAAAACTTCAATTTTACTGAAGTTGTCTCCTTGCAGTACAAAGAAACTGAGGGCCTGTACAGTGTGTCTGAAATTACCCGTTTGGTAATTGCCAACAGTTCTTACTTTCTCTTGTACCTGAAAGAGAAGATAAATGAAATGACATTCCAGCAGCCCAACTCTCAATGACAGATGAGCAGCAGCACTGAGCATTTTCTAGCCAAAATGGTCTCCCAGGTAGAAGCCTAGGAATGTGCTGTTAAAGGCACTATCCTTGATTAACCCCCACATCAGACCTGCAATAAGAGGGTACTGCAGAACCAACAAACCTTTTAGCAAGGGCATCTAAACAAACACAAGAGGAGGAAGAAGCAAGCAGGGAAAAAGCCCCAAAACTTGAACAAGAAAGTAAAGGGAACTATACCTGGACTTGGATTTGAAGTTTCCTCCTTTCCTGCGTTGGGCAATACCCAAGCGTTTTCGATCTTCAAATGATGGGCTTTTGAGAGAGAGGGGAGGGAGGAGAGGTCAGACAAGTCACAGAATTGTATCAGTGGGACAGGTACTTCTCAAAAGAACCCTACCCACCTTTTCCCCCAATATCAGTCAAAGCATCCCTGAGGAAGTACAGAGATGCAAACAAATTCTCATCTACAGTCTGCACTAAGGTAGACCTGCTAAGCCCTTACCCGGCACGGTACTGCTTCAGAGCCTTCCTGCTCGTGTTGGTCAGCTCTTCGTCAAACACAGACAGTTTTTTCTTCTTCTTGGGACCTAACAAATAATAATCAGAACACTGGTTGTACATGGAAGGCCACAGCATCGTCACAGTACTCTTGAACACAACAATTAACCTAAGCATGAGGCAAATGACTGCGAACATGGACCCTTGGCCAGCTCTTGTGGCCATTCCTTCAAAGACCAGTGCCTCCCTCTATACAAACTAACTTTACTATTTCTAGCAAAGTAAGTGACATAATGTAAGTAGGATGTAAAGCAAAAGTCTCTACCTGCTGGTGCTGCTGCTGGTTCCTCTTCTGGCAAGGCTCTGGCTCTCTTTGCTCGGCGATTCCTCTTTGCCAGCCGCTCAGCATACATTTGAGATTTCAAGATTTCAAACTGTGACCTTTCCTCTGGCTGAAAGGTGTTAAAATACAGGTTTTGGTGATGTGAAGCTTTGCTAAGGAAAAACTATGAAGTCCACCCAAGGTCCCACTTGTCCACAAATGACTCACTGTCATTTGGCCTTTTTTCTGTGTGTCCTGTACAAATTTCTTCCTTTTCTTTTTCCCTCGTAATGCTAGGTCAAATTCTTGCAGGGCTTTAGCCACTGGAAAGAAAAACGGAATAAAGAACCTCTTAAAGCACAGAGCAGAGGTCAGCTGCAGCTAAAGAATTTAACATGGCAACAGCGTCATGACTCACATTTCTCTTTCTTCCTCTCCTCACGGGTCTGGAACCAGCTCCGTTCCAAACCCTCACTCCCAGTCTCTTTTTTTCCTGCCTCCAGCTGCTTCTTTGCCTTGTTGATCTGTGATAATTCAAGCAAGAAGTGAGCTCATGGTGGCTAAAAAATAGCCCTCTCTTTCCTTTCTAAAGCAGGCAGGTTAAGTACATTTAGGATAACTTCATTATGGATTGTATATACACCAGATGCTAAAAGATTTCCTAAAAATTGCTTACCTGGGCCTCTGACTGCTGCATCTCACGTTCCTCACGCTCCAAGCACAGAACAGCATAGATATCTTTCTCTAGATTCTCAATCTTCTCCCGAAATTTCAATATGACATCTGAAAACAATACCACATGAACATCAGAGGCAACTCATGTAAAGTCCATCTTGTTTTTCAGTACCTCTTAGTGTTTGTCTGTACCACGATATTCCCTGTGCACTCTCTCCAGTGCAAGCACACTCTCTCAGTGAAGCACATACCTTGGGGGAGGATTCTGGCTTTCACTGCTGTTTTAGCAGTCTTGACAATCTCCTTCAGCATCTTGCGCTCTTCCTCACCCACAAGTGAAACTGAACGACCAGCCTTGCCTGCCCTGGCTGTCCGACCCACACGGTGGACATAGTGTTTGATGGTGTTAGGCATGGTAAAATTGATTACCTGTACCAGAAACAGGGTTAATAGGGAAACAACATGAAAGGCCTCATTAAAAAGCTCAGCATTTCAAATACTCACTGTTTTAACACCTTCAATATCGAGTCCACGTGCAGCCACATCTGTAGCTACCAGGATATCAATCTGCTCATCCTTAAAGCGCCTGAGCAGAGAAAGCAAATGCATTAGCAATGAATGCAGCTATCTACTTCCACCCTAAAACTTCCAACTTGGAATTTCTTTTCAGGCTAGGCTTGCCAACTAAGCCTGCTAATACCTGAGTGATTCCAGCCGCTGTGTCTGAGAGAGGTTCCCATGAAGCTCCCCAACCCGCAGGCCCATCAGTCCGAGCAGGATGTGCATGCGGTGAGCTTGCTTCTTGGTCTGGGTGAAAAGCATCACGTGATCTTGGAACGTTCGTGTCAGCAGAGCTAAAAGAAAGTCCTCTCAGAAGCCTGCTCCATAGTCACTCACCGATTCCAGCTTGCCTTGGCTCAGCACTGACCTGTTACAATGGCCTCACGGTCCCCCTCCCGGTTGGGTCTGATCCGGATAAATTCCTGCCGCAGGAAAGGCGCAACATCCGTGTTGCTGTTCACAAAAATTCGGACGGGATTCTTCAGGGAAACAGAAGCCAAATCTTTCACCTACAAAATCAGGTTAAGAAAAGAAAGTCCACATGACTTCTGGTAAAAGACCTGAAAAACTCCCATTCAACTTCCTGCCTCAATATGCTTCTCAGCAGCTTGTCTCACCTCCTCAGTCATTGTGGCAGAGAAAAGCATTGTCTGACGGTGGTGGGAACACAACCTGATTATTTCCTTCATCTGTTCCTCAAAGTATTCATCCAGCATCCTACACAGGAGAAGAACAGCAAGGTAAGGCAGCTTCACCTGGGCCTAACCAAGAAACATTACATAAGGCAGAACAACAAGGACAGCCCGATAGCCTGGGGAAAGGAAAGCAGAAAACTGCCATGTTTTTCACTGCTGTCCTGCTTACCCTACCTGTCTGCTTCATCCAAAATCAGCACCTCAACACTGCTCAGGTGGAAGGAAGGGCAGTTGTGGAGATGATCAATCAGTCGCCCAGGAGTGGCAATAAGAATGTCTGGCCCCGAGCGCAGAGCAGCTTCCTGAGTCTTCACATCCAAGCCACCTGAAAGAGAGGGAATACAGACTGCTGACCCCCCGAGCACACTGCAGCAGAGTACATGGATGCAAATTGCCTGAGGAGTGGGAAGCACCTCAGATTAAACCACATTCAAAACCAGAAATGACCCCATGTTTTCCTTCTCAGAAACCAGTAAACAAGTCCAGCAAAATATTGGAAAACGAGATTTTAAACCACAACATATCTACTAAAAGCATAATAACCATACATCCTCCAGTTTTACAACACAGAATTCCCAGTTCTATATAGTGGTTTACAGTGACCTGTACAGTTCACATAAATAACACTCACCTACTGCCAGGCAAGTTGTGACACTGCTGAACTGTGCCAGCTGTTTTGTGACAGAGTGCACCTGAATACCCAGTTCTCGTGTTGGCACCA
This sequence comes from Aleadryas rufinucha, assembly GCA_013397815.1. Taxonomy (NCBI): domain Eukaryota; kingdom Metazoa; phylum Chordata; class Aves; order Passeriformes; genus Aleadryas; species Aleadryas rufinucha. The sequence goes on along the minus strand of VZTH01014295.1, from coordinate 127,269 downwards.
GGACCAGGACACGTGTTATTGGAGCCTGACGAGGTTTGTAAATCAGGCGCTCAAGGACAGGCAAGATGAAGGCAGCTGTTTTACCTGAACAAAAAAAAAAAATTAAGAAGGGTTACCAATTATTGTGAATAGCTAATTCTCTGTTTCTAGTTCCCTGCTCAACCCCCTACCTGTCCCAGTGGCAGCACAAGCACAAATATCCTTTCCCAGAAGACCCACTGGGATACAAGCCTTCTGAATTGGGGTTGGTTGCTTGAAGCCAAGAGCTGTGATTGCCTACAAAGGAGAGAGAGCAATTAAACTCTGTCTCTGATATGGCCACACCATGAGTACTGTGTCCAGCTCTGGATGCCTGAGCACACAACACATGGACATACTGGAGAGAGATGAGCAAAGGGCCATGAAGATTATGAAGGGCTTGGGAGCACCTCACATATGGGGAAAGGCTGACAGAGCTGGGACTGTTCAGCCTGGAGAAGAGAAAGCTCAGGGGGAAATATGTCAATGTCAATAAATACGTAATGGGAGGGTGAAAAGAGGATGGAGAGAGATAAATGCAATAGGCACAAACTGAAACACGGTAATATATGTGTTTAGGTTCCTTCTAAACACCAGGAACCACTTTGTCACCTCAATGGTGACCAAGCACCAGCACAGGGGGCCCAGAGAGGTTGCAGTCTCCATCCCTGGAGATATTCAAAGCCATCTGGACACATTCCTGGGCAGCAGCTCTAAGGGGCCCTGTTTGAGCACGGGTTGGACAAGATGACCTCCAAGGTCCCTTCCAACCTCAATCATGCTGTGACAAGTCTCGCTCAAGATGGTGTTGACACATTCAATCTTTGATTGACACAATCAAAGAACAGTTTCCATTAATTTGTAATAACAGCTCCTAAAGGACTATCACCCTAGCTCCCAAATTATTTCCTTGTCAGAGAAGTTGCAAAGCAAAGAGAAATTTGACAGTTCTAATTGGTGGCAGGGAGGCTGTAAAACATGTAATAGATCAACCAGGTAAATACCTTTAGCAAAGGTCGTGAAAGATTCATGTCCTGGAACGACAAGTTATCATCATATTGAGAGGCATCTTCAAAAAAGCTCTCTGCTTCCTAGAAACAGGAATAACAAAACTGGAACAACACAGGCAGCAACACAACATGTTATCAAAGGGCTCTGGGCTGGTTTTTGAGCTACAATTTGTTAACCAAAGCAAATTCCTCCACAAGAAATGCTGGAGGAATTTGACTAGTTTTTAACACTTACCGCTTCTCCCTTTTTTGATCTCCTCTTTTCCTTCACTTTGACCTTGTCTGCACAGAAAGAGAAATGCGACAGGAATTATCAAGCACAGCTAAACCCATAACAAGATGTTGTGAACTATCTTAACCTTGTCACCTCATACTTTTTGCTTTCAACTGAGACATTGAGGGAGAAGCCTCAGAAACAAGTAGAGGCATGTAACGGAGTAAAACTGCCAAGTAAATATCCTTCTTCAGGGATGAGTTCCATTATGGCTACCATTCAAAATAAGCTTGATTAAAATCAAAAGGAATGTTGCAGAAGGCAAACAAAACATAAAGGGTTCTTGCCCGCTCCCAGCAAGGCTTCACTACAGACTCTTCTCCAGGGAGCCAACACTGTGTCAGATTCTTAACCATCTCTGTGTGTACTGCTGATACCTGCTTTTGTGAAGATACTTTCATCATCCAGTGAATACTCAGACTCCACATCTTCTTCATCCTTACTGCAATCCTCACACTCCTTCTTTTCAGTTTGATCATCTTCAGCCTCCGCATCTTCATCTTTCACTTTTGCTTGTTTAGCCTCCCTTTCCTAAAAAAAAAAAAATATGAAAATGTTTTAAAAAGAAAGGATGAAAAATAAACTTCAATCCTTCACGAGCCTATGTTGGTTATTATGAGTCCATTCATAAAACCATGGTTTTGCATAACTTTAATCATTAATAATTCTGCAACCTGATCCATTCAGCAACACATCACATGCAGCAGCAAACCCAGCCGAAATGATGAGCTGCAGCCAGAGCACTGTGGCTGAGGAAATGGCCAAACACATACCAGTCTTTTCAGCAATGAGAAAGACTCTGACCTGGAGCTTCCTTTTCTGTCTCACTTTCTCAATCTTCTCATCCAGCGTCGTAGCTGCTTTCTAGGCAGAAAATCACAACAGGGGAGCTGTAAGCGGAGCCCAGGAGAGCAGTGGGCGCTGTGGCCTCTGGCACCGCAGCTCCATTCCGGCCTCAGGCCTCACCTTGCCGCGGAGCTGCCGCAGCGCCGCCGTCCAGGCGTCCTCCCCGCCGGCCTCCGCCTCCCCGAACACGAACTCGGCGCTGAAGACCCCGCTGGAGGGTCCCCGCCGCCTGGGGCCCGGCGGCCGGCGCAGCTCCTGCGGTAACNGACTGCCCCCGCCCCGCAACGCCGGGAAAGGAAACCGAAAGCAGCCGTGCCAGGGCCGTATAGGTGGTGGTCGGGTGTGTTTCTAATCCTTTGCGCTTCCCTTCTCCTTCTCTTCCCTTCCCCTTCTCTTCTCTTTCCCTTCCCGCGGAAGCCGGAGAGAGAAGAAGAAGCTCCGTTTCGGGGGCGCTGCCCGCCTGTGACGAGGGGCGGGGGCTCTGCCCACCGGGCGGGACTTGCGGGGAACTGGAAAGTGAAACTTTGCGGGGAACTGGGAGGGGAAGCGCTGGTGGGTGTCGGGGCAGAGCCGGCGGCTCCCGGGCTGTGAGGGGAGCGCAGCGCAGCATCGCCCGTGTTCGGCGGCCGGAGCGCCAAGGTCCCCAGCACCCAGAGCTGCCCTCGCCCCAGAGAGCTGGAGCAGACCCGGAGCAGTCCCCGGCCGGGCGATGGAGGGTCCTGGGCAAGAGCCTCACGCCCGGCACCCCCGAGGTGGAGCGAGAGGTGAGGGTCCCCCGGGGAATGCAGGGCAGGAGGGCTGGGCGTGGTGCTGGTACAGCGGGATCCGCTACTCCCCTGCCTGCGTACAGGGAAATTTTCTCCTAAGGCTGAGTTTCAACACCTCCTTATTTGCTCTTGGAGTCTGTTTTGAGCCATGATGCGGTGATGTGTTGCAGCAGCCTCTTGCTATTTGTTCCTGCTAGCAGAAAATGCTTCCCTAAGCGTCCTGTGGGGAGGCTGATAAAGGCTCTGTGGGCTGTGCTTCTGGCTGCTCCGAGAGGCTGCACTTGGACCAGAAGCTCCGTGCTCCGAGTGTGCTCTATACAGCCAGTTCAAGTCAGCTGCGGTGTCCTGTGTCATTCTTTCCGTAATGACTAACTCCCGAGGAAATGCTGTCCTGTGCAGGAAACTTTATCTTTCACCATCTTACTTCTGCTTTCAGTTCTGTGGAGAAAGGTTTTGGTTTTTAGTGTCTTCGTAGTTCAAGTGAACTCAAAGCATGTCACTCTCTTTAGCAATTAGAAAAAGGGGTACAAATTTGAAAGTCTGTGTGCAAATATAATAATTTTTTAATTTGATGTCAAATGCTCAAAATATGCTGACTATCAGGTCAATATGCTTATTCATCTTTGTTGGGAGGCATGTTAATGTGGTTGATTTATAATCAAGGAGTATCTTTTTTTTTCTTAAGGGCATGCACTTCATTTGGACACTGGCTTTATAGGAAGAAGCAGAAATAGAACAAATGATGTACCAGGCCAGGCACCTCAGTTAGGGGAAAACCTCCAAGACAGTAATTATACTCTTCTACTTGGGCAAAGAGAAGAGAGATTTGGCGGTTGCATTTCAAAGGTTCCTCAATCAAGTAAGAATAAACCAAGAATCCAAGGTGAACAGGCCAACAGTGGAGCCACAGGATTCTGGACTAAACAGGAGAATGAGGGAAGGAGAATGAGGTGTCAAGGTGAGCAAACACATGAGAGGGGCAGAGGATCCTGGAATGAGCAAGAAAATGCATTTAGGGGAAGGAGGTGTCAGCTTGGACAAGCCCGTGAGAGGACCAGAGGACCCTGGAATGAGCAAGAAAATGGAGGCAGGGGAAGGAGGTATCAAGGTGGACAAGCTCATGGAGGAGCTCGAAGGAGAGGGCTGAGGAGTGGGTGTGAAAATGAAGGTAACAGAGGGAGGATGCAACCTCGGGAGAATCCTCATTTCTACCAGAATGCTACCCCAGGTGGTGCCCACCATGGTGAGCAGCCAAGGCAAGCCAGAAGGATTGGCTATAAATTCCTAGAAAGTCTCCTTGAGAAAGACCCCTCAGAAGTTGTCATCACACTTGCTTCCAGTTCGGGGTTGAAGGAACTTCTTTCCCAAATAACTATGAACCACAATTTCGTTCAGCTCATTTGCCAGGTGCTTCGAAAAGCATGCAGTTCCCAAATGGATAGACAGAGTGTCCAACACATTCTTGGAGTTGTGAAGGAGTCCAACTTTCTCAAGATCTGTCTGCCACAGTATGTGTCTGACATGGTAACAGAAGTAGTTCCTGCTGTACGCCATAAGTACCCTGAGCATATCAGCAACATCATTTTACTTCTTCAGCACCTGATAAGTACTTTCCCAGCCAGCTCTGTGCAGAAAATCTCCATTCTCTTGACACTCTTGCCAGCATCCATAAAAGCACTGAGAGCTTCTGGTGTGGACATTACAGAAGAGATAGAGAAGAATCTTGATAAAGTCCAGAAGCTCATGCAGCATCTGCAGGAGAAGAGACGTGAAGGCACACTGAGGGCTGATAACTGTACATTTATGCAGCCTCAAGATGGGCAAGAAGAAAGCTATCGTATCATGAGCATTTACCCAACATATGATGAGATACACTCTAATGAGAAACCTGTTCTGCGTCCCAATTTTGTTTCTGGAAGATATGAAAGCACCAGCGTTTATCTTGACACCCACTTCCGACTTTTGAGAGAGGACTTTGTAAGGCCTTTAAGGGAAGGTATCATGGAGGTTTTGCAGAACCTCCAGGACAGAAATTTGAGAAAGAAAAAATTTGATGATATCAGGGTCTACTTTGACGCACGGATTATTGCCCCACGTTGTGCCTCAACTGGTATTGTTTACAAGGTCCAGTTTGACACAAAACCATTGAGGTTTGTACAATGGCAGAATTCTAAACGATTGCTATATGGATCCCTAGTCTGCATGTCCCAAGACAACTTTGAAACATTCCTTTTTGCCACTGTTTCTAATCGTAATGCTGAAGAACTTGTTGATGGGATTGTGGAGCTGTGTTTTGATGCAGAGAGCCAGGTGCTGCTGGCAGAGGTTCAACCCTCAGACTCTTTCCTCATGGTAGAGACAACTGCCTACTTTGAGGCCTATCGGCATGTGTTAGAAGGGTTGCAGAAAATGCGGGAAAAAGATATCCCGTTCCAGAAGTACATTGTGGAATGTGATGCACGGGTGAAGGAGCCGGCCTACCTGACAGAGGATACTGCCTACAACCTTGCACCCTTGATGAAGACTTCACCTAAAGACAAGTGCCCTGATAGCTTGAAAAGTGTCTACATTCTAGATCCTGATCAATGGCTTTCAATGGAAGCCTTGAGATTAGATGAGTCTCAGATGCAGGCATTGAATCTTGCACTCACCAAGGAGCTGGCTATTATCCAAGGACCTCCTGGCACTGGTGAGAAATATTTGCTTAAAGGCTCTGTAATTTAAGAAGTTCTTGTTGATTCCCCCATCTAAGGAGATTAACTTCAGAGAAAACCAGCTGTACTGTCTCCAAAGCTTTAGTCCTTTGGCTAATTGATGTTGGAGTGGCCCAGTTAGTTTGAGCTGTGGAGTGGAGACAATTAATATCCTCAAATACCCACATCTGATCTTTGCCCACCTAGATGCAAATAGACACCAATTGTACTGTTAGCTGTGCTTGTATATTGGGGTGAAGTAGTTTTCAATCACCTTTGAGAACATGGTCCCTCTTGCTGTGCAGCACTCTTGTACTTGTCTTCATGGCACGTTACAGTGTTGGGAGCATTCAGCCATGAACCATTGTGTGAATAAAGTATTACAAGATGAACTGTAATTGTTTTAAATGGTACCTGAACTCAACAAGCACCAGTGCTTGTATTCCACTAGTACGTGGATGTTTCATGTGCAGCCAAATGTCATGGATGATGCCAGCATCAGAGTGGGCTGGGGGATGCAGTGGGAGGGAAAACCCTGTGTCCAGGTCTGGTGTATTATCCGAAAAATAACGTCCTTGCAGACCGTGGCCTTGCTCAACTACAGGCCAGAAAGTCAGTGTCATGCTACATTTTGTAAGCTAGTTACCCCTGGGGTCAGTTCTCTTGGTACAGACCAGATTGGCAGCCTAGAAAGAGGTCTTGTATCTGTTTTTGATGAATTCTATGTTTCAAGGCACTCAGAGAGGGTGGATTACCCTTTTCTGATTCTGAGCTTGTTTTGCAGGGAAGACTTACGTGGGTTTGAAGATTGTTCAGGCTCTCTTGACTAATGAGCACGTGTGGCAGAGCACTTACCAGAAGTGTCCCATCCTTATAGTCTGCTACACTAACCATGCACTGGATCAGTTCTTAGAAGGTAAGAGTACCTGCAAGCCGGATGGAGGTAGAATCATAGAATCATAGAATCATAGAATGGTTTGGGTTGGAAGGACATTAAAGATCATCTAGTTCCAACCCAGCTGCCATGGACAGGGGCACCTTCCAGTAGACCAGGTTGCTCCAAGCTCTGTCCAGCCTGGCCTTGAACACTTCAAGGGATAATGCATCCACAAATTCTCTGGGCAACCTGTTTTTAGAACCTGTAATTAAAAACTATACTATAACTCTTACTCTGCTCATCGTATGGCATGGTAACCTGCATTTTGGTTTGATTATTTTTAGTGACTCTAGCCCCATTGATACAGATTAAAAAAACTTCACTCAGAGCAAACCACTGTAGGATTTGCAGTCAAAGGGTGTTTTTCATACCTCTTGTTGTACTGTTGAAAACTGAACTTGGCCCTTTAGTTCTAATATTTCTCTTTCATTCACAGGAATATACTCATTTCAAGGAGATGGGATAGTGCGTATTGGGGGCAGGAGTAGTAGTGCAGTCCTGCACAAATTCACCTTGAAGGAGCTGAGGAAACTTACCTACAGATTTGANCGCCCCCGGCCCGGCCCCGCCGCACCGCCCCGGCCCCGCGGCTCCCGCGCCCGCCCGGCCCCACCTCCTCATCCTCGGAGTCGTCAGATTCGGAGTCCACGGGCACCACATCCCCCTCGGCGATGGTGCCCACCAGGCCCAGGCTCTCCAGCGTGGCCATGGCTCTGAGGCGGAACCCCGCGGGACACGCGTGCGCTGGGCC
>VZTH01014295.1:87004-119104 GCA_013397815.1 Aleadryas rufinucha | reverse complement strand
ATAATCAAGGAGTATCTTTTTTTTTCTTAAGGGCGTGCACTTCATTTGGACACTGGCTTTATAGGAAGAAGCAGAAATAGAACAAATGATGTACCAGGCCAGGCACCTCAGTTAGGGGAAAACCTCCAAGACAGTAATTATACTCTTCTACTTGGGCAAAGAGAAGAGAGATTTGGCGGTTGCATTTCAAAGGTTCCTCAATCAAGTAAGAATAAACCAAGAATCCAAGGTGAACAGGCCAACAGTGGAGCCACAGGATTCTGGACTAAACAGGAGAATGAGGGAAGGAGAATGAGGTGTCAAGGTGAGCAAACACATGAGAGGGGCAGAGGATCCTGGAATGAGCAAGAAAATGCATTTAGGGGAAGGAGGTGTCAGCTTGGACAAGCCCGTGAGAGGACCAGAGGACCCTGGAATGAGCAAGAAAATGGAGGCAGGGGAAGGAGGTATCAAGGTGGACAAGCTCATGGAGGAGCTCGAAGGAGAGGGCTGAGGAGTGGGTGTGAAAATGAAGGTAACAGAGGGAGGATGCAACCTCGGGAGAATCCTCATTTCTACCAGAATGCTACCCCAGGTGGTGCCCACCATGGTGAGCAGCCAAGGCAAGCCAGAAGGATTGGCTATAAATTCCTAGAAAGTCTCCTTGAGAAAGACCCCTCAGAAGTTGTCATCACACTTGCTTCCAGTTCGGGGTTGAAGGAACTTCTTTCCCAAATAACTATGAACCACAATTTCGTTCAGCTCATTTGCCAGGTGCTTCGAAAAGCATGCAGTTCCCAAATGGATAGACAGAGTGTCCAACACATTCTTGGAGTTGTGAAGGAGTCCAACTTTCTCAAGATCTGTCTGCCACAGTATGTGTCTGACATGGTAACAGAAGTAGTTCCTGCTGTACGCCATAAGTACCCTGAGCATATCAGCAACATCATTTTACTTCTTCAGCACCTGATAAGTACTTTCCCAGCCAGCTCTGTGCAGAAAATCTCCATTCTCTTGACACTCTTGCCAGCATCCATAAAAGCCCTGAGAGCTTCTGGTGTGGACATTACAGAAGAGATAGAGAAGAATCTCGATAAAGTCCAGAAGCTCATGCAGCATCTGCAGGAGAAGAGACGTGAAGGCACACTGAGGGCTGATAACTGTACATTTATGCAGCCTCAAGATGGGCAAGAAGAAAGCTATCGTATCATGAGCATTTACCCAACATATGATGAGATACACTCTAATGAGAAACCTGTTCTGCGTCCCAATTTTGTTTCTGGAAGATATGAAAGCACCAGCGTTTATCTTGACACCCACTTCCGACTTTTGAGAGAGGACTTTGTAAGGCCTTTAAGGGAAGGTATCATGGAGGTTTTGCAGAACCTCCAGGACAGAAATTTGAGAAAGAAAAAATTTGATGATATCAGGGTCTACTTTGACGCACGGATTATTGCCCCACGTTGTGCCTCAACTGGTATTGTTTACAAGGTCCAGTTTGACACAAAACCATTGAGGTTTGTACAATGGCAGAATTCTAAACGATTGCTATATGGATCCCTAGTCTGCATGTCCCAAGACAACTTTGAAACATTCCTTTTTGCCACTGTTTCTAATCGTAATGCTGAAGAACTTGTTGATGGGATTGTGGAGCTGTGTTTTGATGCAGAGAGCCAGGTGCTGCTGGCAGAGGTTCAACCCTCAGACTCTTTCCTCATGGTAGAGACAACTGCCTACTTTGAGGCCTATCGGCATGTGTTAGAAGGGTTGCAGAAAATGCGGGAAAAAGATATCCCGTTCCAGAAGTACATTGTGGAATGTGATGCACGGGTGAAGGAGCCGGCATACCTGACAGAGGATACTGCCTACAACCTTGCACCCTTGATGAAGACTTCACCTAAAGACAAGTGCCCTGATAGCTTGAAAAGTGTCTACATTCTAGATCCTGATCAATGGCTTTCAATGGAAGCCTTGAGATTAGATGAGTCTCAGATGCAGGCATTGAATCTTGCACTCACCAAGGAGCTGGCTATTATCCAAGGACCTCCTGGCACTGGTGAGAAATATTTGCTTAAAGGCTCTGTAATCTAAGAAGTTCTTGTTGATTCCCCCATCTAAGGAGATTAACTTCAGAGAAAACCAGCTGTACTGTCTCCAAAGCTTTAGTCCTTTGGCTAATTGATGTTGGAGTGGCCCAGTTAGTGTGAGCTGTGGAGTGGAGACAGTTAATATCCTCAAATACCCACCTCTGATCTTTGCCCACCTAGATGCAAATAGACACCAATTACACTGTTGGCTGTGCTTGTATATTGGGGTGAAGTAGTTTTCAATCACCTTTGAGAACATGGTCCCTCTTGCTGTGCAGCACTCTTGTACTTGTCTTCATGGCACGTTACAGTGTTGGGAGCATTCAGCCATGAACCATTGTGTGAATAAAGTATTACAAGATGAACTGTAATTGTTTTAAATGGTACCTGAACTCAACAAGCACCAGTGCTTGTATTCCACTAGTACGTGGCTGTTTCATGTGCAGCCAAATGTCATGGATGATGCCAGCATCAGAGTGGGCTGGGGGATGCAGTGGGAGGGAAAACCCTGTGTCCAGGTCTGGTGTATTATCCGAAAAATAACGTCCTTGCAGACCGTGGCCTTGCTCAACTACAGGCCAGAAAGTCAGTGTCATGCTACATTTTGTAAGCTAGTTACCCCTGGGGTCAGTTCTCTTGGTACAGACCAGATTGGCAGCCTAGAAAGAAGTCTTGTATCTGTTTTTGATGAATTCTATGTTTCAAGGCACTCAGAGAGGGTGGATTACCCTTTTCTGATTCTGAGCTTGTTTTGCAGGGAAGACTTACGTGGGTTTGAAGATTGTTCAGGCTCTCTTGACTAATGAGCACGTGTGGCAGAGCACTTACCAGAAGTGTCCCATCCTTATAGTCTGCTACACTAACCATGCACTGGATCAGTTCTTAGAAGGTAAGAGTACCTGCAAGCCGGATGGAGGTAGAATCATAGAATCATAGAATGGTTTGGGTTGGAAGGACCTTAAAGATCATCTAGTTCCAACCCAGCTGCCATGGACAGGGGCACCTTCCAGTAGACCAGGTTGCTCCAAGCTCTGTCCAGCCTGGCCTTGAACACTTCAAGGGATAATGCATCTACAAATTCTCTGGGCAACCTGTTATTAGAACCTGTACTTAAAAACTATACTATAACTCTTACTCTGCTCATCGTATGGCATGGTAACCTGCATTTTGGTTTGATTATTTTTAGTGACTCTAGCCCCATTGATACAGATTAAAAAAACTTCACTCAGAGCAAACCACTGTAGGATTTGCAGTCAAAGGGTGTTTTTCATACCTCTTGTTGTACTGTTGAAAACTGAACTTGGCCCTTTAGTTCTAATATTTCTCTTTCATTCACAGGAATATACTCATTTCAAGGAGATGGGATAGTGCGTATTGGGGGCAGGAGTAGTAGTGCAGTCCTGCACAAATTCACCTTGAAGGAGCTGAGGAAACTTACCTACAGATTTGACTTCCCAGACTACCTGCCCAGAGACTATGAAAATGTATGTGCACACCTCCCTGGAGATGCTGGGATTGGGTTGCCTGTGCATTGGAGGAGATAATAAACCTCCCCCACTCCTGGCCTTTCACCTTGTTTTACGCTGAATTTGGCCTACTAATTCTTCTGTCAGTTTTTTGTCCTGCTGTTAGTGAACTTTGTTTCTCTGAGTGTGACGCTGCCTCCCTTCTCTTTGTTATGAGTAGATAACGAGTGAGATGAAAGAGATTGAGCAGAAGCTCCTTGAAGGAGCGAAGCGGTTGGAGTACACGACCTACGGAGTTCTGTCTGAGGACTACTTAAAGCCGCACATGGCGCCCCAGCACTGGGCCAGCCTGATAGCGGCTGTGGTAAGAGAGCTCCCTTTCTTCTGAGTCAAGCAGTCCCAGTGCATGCTTACTATCCTTTCTGCTAATGGGTCTGAGGTTCCCCCAGCACACATCTTTTTAGTGTCATTAGCATCATTAGGTTGCTGGGCAGGTAAGGGATTGAACAGCAAGCTGTGCCAAATGACAGTAGTCTAGACAGGCAGGGCAGGCAGGGGCTTTGAATTTTGCTCCTTTAAACTGCAGAGATTCTAAGTGATCTTTAGCAGCATAAAAATGCAAGTACCCAAATGAAAGCCTCTTAAACTGAAGGGGAGGAGGGGCTCCCTGTCTGAAGATCTGGGGCTGCTTGGACTTTCTAGCTCTGGAGAGTCTCTCGGGGGGACTTGTCCTGGTTGTCGCTGCTGTAAGGTGCTGCTTTGGCATCATTCTAAGACTCTGAAGTGCAATAGGCCTGGCTGATTTGACTTTCCCTGTATTAGGAGGACACTGAATTATACGACATTGGTTCACAACACTCATTGATTCTGGAGTGGCTGGGACTTGGTGTATCTGCTTTCACCCAGAATGCTGCAGAGAATATATGGGCTGAAAATCCAGGTAAACCAAACGAAACAAAAAACCCAAACACCAAAAAGACACCCACCCTACATGCATCCTCTACAGGTGTGTTTACCTAAGCAGTGTATGTGTGCCAGAAAAGAGATACTGCTACTTAACAGGCACAGAATGGTGTGTGATACTGTGAGGGAGTGGGAAGAAGATTAACCCTAATTTCCACATAGTGATCTGACTGCTGCACTGATGGAGTGGTTGTGGCTTACTGCATGTGACTGGTGACTCTCACAGGTGGTCAGCAGGAAAGAGAGGAGGAGGGGGAAGATGAAGCAGAAGAGGAGCTTTTGGAGATCCCAGAGATGGCTGACCTGATTGAAGCTGAGAGAGTGATTGAGGATGAAAAGATAGAAAGCCCTCGGAGAAGGAGGGAGGAAGATGACAGAGCTGTTCATGGACTAGCCAGTGCCATGTTGGCTATGAAGCTGGACCAGGAAGAAGGAACAGCTCAACCACTACAGGAGACCATGCAGTGGGAGGTAACGGCATGCATTAGCATGACTGTGTAAAGAATGACATGGGGATGCTACTACAATAGAATCTTTGTGCTGTAACTGCTTATTGGGGAGCTTTCTTTTTTTTTTTTTTTGCAGGTAACTCCTGGCCAGAGGAGGAAAATGAAGCAGAAGATGAAGGCTGAGCTCTGTAAAACGAACGCAATGACAGTGTTAGAGGCCAATGCTATTCAGGATGTGTGGCAACTCGACCTGAGCTCCCGCTGGAGGCTTTACAGGTGACAAAGCTATTTTGCAGGGCCTGTCTGGCAAGTGTTTCCTAGGATCATTACAGTTTGCAAACTGTGTCAAGCCATGATGTTTCAGCCTGTATCTGTTCAGCTCCTTGTTTGAACATGCTTGTTCTTACCTTCCTCGTACTGCATGGGAAACAATGTCATCCCCTGCATCTGTACGTGTTCAGGACTAAGTACAGATGGTAATAATCTGTTGCCCAAAAGACACGGGGGAAGTTTTGAACTGAATCCAGTCAGAACTTGTGGATCACCATCCTATTTTCCTTGCAGTGTGTGATAATGGCACTTTCTTCCCAGACTTTGGCTGAAGAATTACCAGGGTTTTATTCGAGAGGACATTCTGGAGTATGAACAGCAGTATCAGGCAGCAGCAGAAAGACTGAAAGAACTGAAGCTGGAGCAAGATCTCTGCATTCTCAATGAGGCCAGAATTGTGGGGATGACAACTACAGGTGCAGAGCAGCTGGGAAGCAAACCAGAATTGTATTGCTTCCAGTCATGTTTAAAGAACCTTTTTGCTGAAAGATTACTGTCATGTGCTGCTTCACAGCCTGGGTCAGGCTCTGCATTAGTCTGGAGCTTTTTTAATCTCTGACTCCCTTTGCAAACGAGGCTGTTGTGAAAGTTGTTAATTAGTGGTATGAGCAGCTTCTGTGCCCTTTTGCACTCCCCCTGTCCTGAGCAGCATTCTTCTAACAGAACTGCACCACTTGTGCCTTAGTAAGGCACAGCTAATATCTATTGCTATTCCCACAGCACCTTCTGGAGATGCTAGTGTCAAGGTCATTGAAGTATGTCCTTTTGGAGAGAAAATTTAGGCTTATTTATGTGTGTAGAACAATGTATTGAGTGTATCTTTTGTCTGAAGAGAGCATTGAGAAAGGACCAAGGCAGGCATAGGACTAATCCCCACCTGCCTTCCTTAGTAACTCTTCGTATAGAAGCCATCCCTGGTATGGTGCTGTTTTAAAATTCAAAAAGCTGAATGTTGAAATGGGGAATCTTGGGAAGAACCCCAGTCTTTTCTGAGACAGAGCCTACTCCTCTCTGTGAAAACTCCTGTCTTTCTGCTTGAATGTAGTTATATCCTAAGGTTTATCTTCTGTCCTTGCTCAGGTGCTGCCAAATACCGACAGATCTTGCAGTACATAAGGCCGCAAATTGTCATTGTAGAAGAGGCAGCAGAGGTGCTTGAGGCTCACACCATTACTACTCTGAGTGGAGATTGCCAGCACCTCATCCTCATTGGAGATCACCAGCAGGTGACTTTCATGACTAACGTCTCTATCTGCTAAGCTAATGAACAGGAACCGTGTAACCAAGCATCATGTGGGAAAATTGCCGAGTCTTGTTGCTCCCCAGCTTCCACAGATACCACAGCTCCTGTCTCCTGCAGTTTTAGAGTAGAGCTCCTGTGGGATTGGTGTTTTAGTTTAACTGATACAATTTTACATGTGCTTTGATTGTGACTGTATCTAGCTTTGATATTTAGCACTTCTGCAAGAATCCAGTCTCTGGCCTTTCAGTGGGGAACCAGTCACAGACAATGAGAATGAAAAATCCTACTAACACATAGGGGAAGTGATAAAACATGGACCTCCTATCCCTTGTCTTTCAGTTGCAGCCTAGTGCAAATGTATATGACCTGGCCAAGAACTTCAACCTCGAAGTCTCTCTCTTTGAACGTCTGATCAAAGTGGATTTCCCCTTTGTCTGTCTGAAGTACCAAGTAAGGAAGAGCTATAAAAAACTCCATGGCATTTCTATTTAGGTTGTTTTAAGTTTGTAATACATTTAAGTTTATATTTCTACTGTAAGAGCAGCCTAAAAGAAAAGAATATACTATCTAACTTCTGAGAAGGTGGTAGGAGCTGTCAAACTGACACAGACAGAGTTCCAGCATATTTTCAGTTATTTAGTGATATTGTCCACAGCACTTTGGTTCTCAAGTTTTTGTGTGAGGAACATGGTTTATTGTGGCAACTGAAACTTCCAGAACTTTGCAGAGTGAGACAGCACAATTCTTCTCAGGCTACTTCCTGCTAAGTTGCTATAATCATCTATCTTGGTGCCCAGGGAAGTTAATTCTACCACCAGCAGTCCTGTATTAAAGGCACCTGGAAGAGCTCATTTAGTAGTTAGGGTGAAGTGCTGGCTTTTGTTATCTGTAAGTGTGCTTAGATTTGCACTGGAACTAGCATTCTTATGCAACAACCTTACCAAGTGATTTTCTTGAAGGTACTCTGCTACTGCCACTCCTGTAGCTGGTGGTGTCAGCAATGGGCTGGGGGAGAGCAGGGATTGGGAAGTGCTCCCTTCTTATCTCTTACTGAAAAGTCATCCTTGTCTTGCATTCAGCCACAGTCTGTACAGTGGAGCAACAGAATACTGACAGGGAAATATGGTGCTCCTTCCTCAAGACTGATAAAACTGTTTTGTATTTCAGCACCGCATGCGCCCTGAAATTGCCCAGCTTATCAGTCCTCATATATATCAGAAGCTGGAGAACCATCCCTCTGTCCTGGAATATGAGAATATTAAAGTGAGTTTTGCTTTTGTCCTCTGTTACTGGCTAAATGAGTTTCTGTAAAATACAGTGTTTAAGGATTTCAAACTCTTAGGTCAAATTCAGTTATTGAAATTTATACCTGAATGAAGGAATTGTGTGATATAGAATTAGGCAAGTAATTTGTAGTTCTTCTGGCATTAGTGATGGTGGACACTGGAAATGGATCCAATATCAATTACTTTTAAAAAACAGTAAAAAAGGGAAGAGGGAACAAATGAATTGTAGGAGTTTGAAAGCTAGGAAGAAATCTTAAATGAAAGACATAAAGCATAATATGTGAAACTCCAACATAAGATAGGTGACTGGATTACTGGAACCATTTTTCCTTGGGTTCTCTGTTTGGGCATTTTGCCAATAAACAACATGCGCAAAGAAAATCTACGCAGTTTACAAGTATAAAGTAAACACTTATTATCTAACATGCACAATAAACAGCCAGAATTTATTAGAATGCTTGCCTTGGGTATCAGTCAGAAGTGTCAGTCTTTGCTTCTTCCTTAATGGTGCTGAGTTTCCATCTTAACTCTCACTCCCTGTTTTCTGATTTGTGCTTCCTCACCATAATCAGGACTTCATGTATCTGTATGTTGGTGCTTTTCTTGCATCTTTGAACTATTAACAATCATCTCTCTGTCTGTAATTTTCCCTTGGATATCTCGCATAGCCCTTTTCTGCAGACTCGCTCGTAGCTCTCTGTCACAACTGAACTGTTTTCTCAGAAGTCTGAGCCAAGGTTACACTTTTACAGTGATGGCCTTGGATCTCTGAAACACAAGCCACTGAATACCCTGGGAGAAAGACTGGAGGCAGTTACAGAAATAGCATTACAGTAGCTTAGCCTATGTAAATCTGTCTTCATAAAAAACCAGTACTAGTTAGTTAAAAGTTCTTTAACTGGGTGAGGGAAGCATACTGAAAACTGTAGCAGAATGCTTAAGTCAGACAAGAGAAAATTAATAGTGAAGATTTAATTATTAGAATAAGCTATCTGGGAAAGTGACAGATCCTCTTTTGGTATCTTGAAATCCAGATCAAGTCTTTGTAGATGCTTTAGTTAAATAAATTAGAATAAACCCCCTCCAAAATCCAACCAAACAAAACCCCCACAAACAACAAAAATACCCACAACACACAACAACTTGAGAGACCACAAAATTTTACCCCATTTCTCCTACAAGAAGCTATTCCAGAGAATCTTGTGGTTCCATCTGGCCTTGAAACAAACTTGAGATACCAAAAGGCATCCAAAGTGAATCTTCCCAGCTAGTACAATAACCAATGTAGGTAATGACTGAATTAAATTCTACTCCACTGGACACTATGCCACTGTGAACACGTTGGAAAATGAGAGATCTGTGTTTGATCTACAAAAACTGTTCTTTCCTTTTAAAATCAGTCTCTGAGTTTTGGCAGGCAGTACAATAATTTCTTATGGGTAGAATAATTCCAGTTAATAGGAAAAAAAATAAAATACAAGTCTCCGCTGACTCAAGACAAATAGAATTTTTGAATAAATGAGCAGTCAACTATACACACCATGAGCTGGTGCTAGCATTCCTAGTTTTTCTGGTGAAAAAGAAATCTTCCTTGCTGCTTTGTTTTTATTGCAGCAACAGAGGAGGCATGTTTTAGGCAAGTGCTAAGCCCTGTGCACTGGTAACTTAGTATCTTTTCCCCACAGGGCCAAAACAATTCATTGTTCACACCATGAATATGCTTTGAGAAATGTTACTAACACTTCATCTTCTCTTTTGTTTAACCTGGAAATATACAGTAGAAACATCTCTGGAAAGATAGGGAATAAAATCACCCACAGGCACTGATTTCGTATTAGGATACTAAAATGTTACCAATAAGCTGAAATGGGAATTTGATTAATAACCTATGAAAATCTAGGAGGAAATCACCTAAGTACACAGTAACTGCATACTGTAGTCATCTGCTTAAAAGTCCTCCTGTGAGTGGATAATCAGGAACATGGAAACAGGCTGGGGCGGCAGAAACTAGAATTCTCTTTCTGACATCCTTCCTCTTCTTTCAGGGCGTCTCAACTAATGTCTTCTTTGTGGAACATGAAGTTCCTGAGCAAGAGATCCAGGAAGGGAAAAGCCACCAGAACCCACATGAGGCCCACTTTATAGTGGAACTGTGCAAATACTTCTTGTGTCAGGGCTATGAACCTTCTCAGATCACCATTCTCACTACTTACACTGGGCAGCTCTTCTGTCTGCGTAAGCTCATGCCAGTGAAGATCTTTGAAGGTGTGAAGGTTCACGTAGTAGATAAGTACCAGGGAGAGGAGAATGACATTATTCTGCTGTCACTGGTGCGGAGCAACAAAGAGGAGAGACCTGGCTTCTTGCAGATCCCTAATCGGATATGTGTGGCATTATCCAGAGCTAGGAAAGGGCTCTATTGTATTGGAAACATGAGAATGCTTGGCAAGGTTCCTCTCTGGAACAAGATCATTCAAACCCTTGGGGAGAACGGTCACATTGGCCAGTCACTGGAGCTTTGCTGTCAAAACCACCCCGAAACCAAGACACAGGTATCTACAGGTGAAGACTTCAACAGAGTCCCAGAGGGAGGCTGTAATCGTCCCTGTGAGTTTAGGTTGAGTTGTGGACATGTTTGCGCAAGGGCATGTCACCCATACGACCCGGAGCACAAAGAGTACCAGTGCCTGAAGCCTTGTCAAAAGGTGCTTTGTGCAGATGGGCACCGCTGCCCAAAGTCGTGTTATGAGCCCTGTGAAAAATGTATGGTGAAGGTAGAGAAAATTATTCCTAAGTGTGGCCACAAGCAGATGGTGCCATGCCATATTCCAGAGAGGGTATTTAAGTGCCTAGAACCTTGCCAGAAGAAATTAAGCTGTGGACACACATGCAGGAATTCCTGTGGGCAGATGTGCACAGTGTCATGTCCTGAACAGGTTACAGCCACACTGAAATGTGGCCACAAGCAGAAAGTTGCATGCAGGATCACTAGGATGGGATGTGAGGAGGCTGTGAAATGTCAGAGTAAGTGTTCTGTCACACTGGCATGTGGTCATGTATGTTCAGGTTCCTGTCATGCTTGCTTTGGAGGAAGATTTCATAAGGCATGTAACCGCCCATGCACGCGCGTCTTGATCTGCTCCCACAAGTGTCAAGAGCCTTGTACTACAGAATGTCCTCCTTGTCAGAAGGCATGTCAGAACTATTGTATTCACAGTAAGTGCAAAAAGAAATGTTGGGAGAGCTGTGTTCCTTGTGCTGAGCCATGTGAGTGGCAGTGCCAGCACTACCGGTGTACCAACCTTTGCTCTGAGCCGTGCAACAGGCCTCGCTGCAATGTTCCCTGTGCTAAGACACTGCCCTGTGGTCATCCCTGTGCTGGATTGTGTGGAGAGCCCTGCCCAAAGAAGTGCCTTGTTTGTGACCACAAGGAACTCACTCAGATCTTTTTTGGCTTTGAGGATGACCCAGATGCTCGATTTGTACAGCTTGAAGATTGTGGCCATGTCTTTGAGTCGCAAGGCCTTGATCATTATATGGATGAAGATGATGATGTTGTCAAGCTGAAGGTATGCCCTATGTGTCAGACACCCATCAGAAAGAATTTGAGATATGGCACCAGTGTGAAAAGGCAGATGGAGGAGATTGAACGGGTGAAACAGAAAATCCAAGGCCCAGCACAGGAAATTGAGTCTAACAGACAGAGACTGTGGGCTGCGCTGAAGCAGAATGGTGTTCTGAGGAATAATCTACACTCTAAGTACACCATGCTGGAAGATAAACTAGAAACTTCTGCTCTCTCCACAAAGAGTATCGGGCTAATTGAGAACCTGCTTAATTTCTACAAACGTGTAGCAGACCTAACTCATTCTATGAACAAAATTGATGAGAATGAAAGGAAGGGGCTGAAAAAGAGGCTGGATGAAGTCCAGGAATGGCTAGATAAGCAACGTATCAGTTTCACAGGACAGGAGCTCACTGACCTGCAGTCTGAGATCCAGAGACTGACCTATTTGCTGAGCCTCTTGGCAAGGTGCAAAGCAAGTAGGATGATACCCACAGACATTGCAGCCGAGATTAACAGTGCTCGTGAGATCCTGGAAGGGACAAAGAAATTCACAGAGAAGGATGAGGCAGCAGTGAAGGCTCACCTGAAGAAGATCAATGCTGGCCTGCCCACGTCAGGGCTGGGGATTTCTGAAGCTGAGCGGGTGCAGATTGTCAGTGCTATTGGCTGTCCCCGTGGCCACTGGTTCAAGTGCAAAAATGGACATATCTATGTAATTGGGGAGTGTGGGGGGGCAATGCAGAGGAGTACGTGCCCTGAATGCCATGAAGTCATCGGCGGCACGAACCACACTCTGGAGAGCAGCAACAGCCTGGCCCCGGAGATGGATGGGGCAACCCACGCGGCCTGGTCCGATGTAGCCAACAACATGCTCAACTTCGAGGACCTCCGCCGGCTGATGTAGAGGGGTGTGAGCATCGCTTCTTATCACAGACGCGCACTCAGGGGCACAGCCCCACTGCTTTCCCCGTTTGCTTCCTCACTAATAAACTGTGTATATCGCTGCGAACCGGGCTGTGTTGTCTCTGTGGGGCTGGGCGGTCTCTGTGGGGCTGTGCGGTCTCTGTGGGTCTGTACGGTCGCTGTGGGGCTGTGCGGTCGCTGTGGGGCGGGGCTGTGTCTNCGGGGCAGGGCTGCTGTCTCCGGCGGGTCTCCAGCTGTGGGGCGTGCCCTCCACTCATGGAGTCACGGAATCGTCAAGGTTGGAAGAGATTTTTATGATCATCAAGTCCAACCGTTAACCCAGCGCTACCTCTGTAACCCCCAAACCACATCAGTGCCAGATCCAACCTCCTAGACATCCCCGGGGTTGGTGACTCCACCACCTCCCAGGCCAACCTATTCCAGTGCCTGACCACCCTAACTCTGGTCACCAAACACTCCAAGGTGTGGCAGAGCAGCGGCCGATATTGAACTGCTGATACAAGATTTATAAAGGTCTGTGTTAAAGCCTCCTGGCACATCCTGGTGAAGGGGTCATGAACCAGGATGCAGACTGAGGTTCTGGTTATCACTATCAGCCAAGTGAAAAAAAAAATAGAGAAGAAGCAGACACAGGACACAAGCAACATGCATGGCACGAATGCACCAGGGAATTTTTCTTTGTAGTGGGATTTAGTTTATGTGTTTGTATGGCTTGGATGTAATGGTAAGCAAGTAGTAGCATCAGAGCTGTTGCTCATCAAGCTGCTCTGTTCTTTTATCTTTTACTCGAGTTACTTTCTCTTCTTTTGCTCCCGTTGGATTTTTTTTTAGGTCAGACATTCCAAGTAACATCACAGGAAGCTACAAAGCTGAGTCTGGCATTCTCAAGGCCTCCACTACCTTCTGCAGAGGTGAGAGAAAGCCTCGACAGACTATGAAATTGCAGTGTGTGTGACAAGCTTCAGGTATTTCTTGGTTCTCTTGACTAAATGGGCTGCGTATTATAGAGTATATTAACATAATCCAAGAACTGCCCAGAGAACTAATTTCTGTAAGATAGGGAGACATACTAAAGAGAAATATTCTTATGTTCTTTAACAGGTACAGCTGGTTGCTGATAGAGACAGAATATTGGAGAATACAGACCTTAGGTCTAACAAAGAATATGCTATATTTTTTGCTATTAATTGAGAGAAGTTTATCATGCAGGTGTTTGGAGGAGAGAGAAAAAAAAAGACCTCCAGTTCAGAATAATGATCTAAGTTACTTTTTCCTCTCTGATGTATGACCACCACACCAGGGAGTGTTTTGTTACTAAATCATGAGGCAGGTTAAAACACATACAGCTTGCTTACTGTGCCTTCTTCTCATGCTGTATTTGTTTCTCAAGCAGACTGGTCATTGCTCTTCTTCCCTTTTCCCAAAGCAGTCTGAAAGTCAGTGATGGCTTGTGAGGCTTCCAATGTGGTGCAGCTGTGCACTACTCATGGGTGATCCTTTTGCCTCTCCATTTCAGGATTGCCAGAAGCTGAGTGAGGATGTCCAAAATGCCATTCTTGCAGTTGCCACAGTGTACTACTGGCTCCCCAAGGGCCAAGGTGAGACAGTGACAGCAAAGTAGTCACCATTATATAGGATGGTGGTTCTTTCACCACCACTGTATAGAGAAACCCAGTATTTCAGAGCCTCATATGAGGTCTGGTATCAGCAAGTTTTAATTAGAATGTTATCCCATTATTGGCTATTCTGTAGACTTTGAACGTGTTTATGAGTGAACTGCTGGTCTGTCTGCTGCTGCAGGTTTCCATCTGTGGGAGAGTGATAATGTAGGAAGTTGTGTGGTTGATTGAGCATTGGAATTTATGAAGTGTTGAAGTCCTTGTCCAGAGTTCTTTTGGAACTGGGAAGCATTTTGCTTTCTTCAAAATAGCTGTAACTTCATTTACACGGTGTATCCACACAAACAGAGCAGTCTGTGTGTTCATCTTCAGCAGTTGCTTTCTGTCAGTGTGACTTTGTGGCAACTTCTTGCTCTTTCTCAATTTCAACCAGGTACTACTCTTCGGAAGATGGTTCGAGATGCTACCACTGAAGTAGTGGAAGGGATGATCCAACTCACAGACACAATTCTCAATGCCCCAGTGGAGAGGTTGTAATTTTCAATCGCATGATTCTATGATTTTGTGATAATTTTTGGGAAAGAAGGGAAGAAAAAGTTACAAGTATCCTTGTTAGGAAGCAGCAGGGGCTTTACACAGGCATGGCATACTAGTGATGAGCTGGTTGAGGACATCTTTGCAGCAGAGCTTTTCCTAGTATGCATCATCTTTGGTGCAGAAAATTAAAACACAGTCTAGCACGGTGGTGTTATTGACTGACTTTGGGGGTTTTATTTTGTTTCAGCTTGTCTCAGGAACAGCTGATATCAACTGGAGGTGTGTGGGAGGCCTGTGAGCAAGTGTCTAACCTGCCACGAGGTGAGTGTTGTAAATGCAGAGCAGCAGAACTAGGACGTGTTGTCTTGGAATATCAACAGCTTTTGCAAGGGCATTCCAGCTGGTATAATGAAGGCTGAATGACTCAAAAACTTGACTGATTTGAAATGTATAAGCTTGGTAATCAGGTCAGATTCTTTGCATGACAACAGTGCAGCTCTGAGCTCTGCAAAAAGTTTGATCCTACAGTGATTGCAAACCTAGATGAAGGTTATTGCAAACTGATTGGAAACAGTGGGGTGCCACAGTTTTCATCCTTTTGCTTTTGCAGATAACCAGGCAGCAGTTGTGTCGGCTCTGGCTGCATGTCTAGGTGTGGTCAAGGATGCTGTGGAGTGATCCGAACATGTAAGGAAGCCCCTAAGCCTTAGAGGAACATACAGTGGTGGATTCATAGAATATTCTGAATTGGAAGGGATACACAAGGATCATCGAGTCCAACTCCTGGCCCTGCACAGGATGACCCCAACAATCCCACCATGCGCCCAAGAGTGTTGTCCAAATGCTCCTTGAACTCTGGCAGGTTTGGGGCTGTGACCACTTCTCTGGGGAGCCTGTTCCAGTGCCCAACCAGCCTCTGTGGTGGTTCAGTGATAGAACACAGTAATTATTTTACATACAGGCTTTAATGTAAATTTGTTCTGGCATGACCTAGATTATTGTTTTATACATGGATTTTAACAAGTTTTTATTCTCAAGCCTGATTTACTTTGTATAAGATTTCCATAAAGCCATGTCCTCAAATGGGGAGCAGGGAGGCAATTTAGGTTCATGTAAGAATGGCAGTATTCACCAGGTTCTTGCTGTTTGCACTGTTAGAGTGGTGGACTAGTTTTTCTTAATCCAGTCTTTTTAGGATTAACCAATTGAGATTCCTCCATGAATTATTTATAGGATGTCTAGATTATGCTCTCCCTTTCCTCCTGGGTATTGCTGGAATTGATGTCAGGCTCTGGGTTTTCGGTGCCTCTGTGTTCTCAGGCACTGGTGGAAGGGCAGGATCCCTATGGGGACATCATGGAAGATGAAGAGCTGGGCTTTCGGGGCAACAGAGACACGTATTGGTCAGAGGCTGACCGGCAGCTGCTCAGCTCCTGCATGGGATTAATGAAGGCTTCTAAAGCTTGCCTGAAGAAGCTCTTGGCTGCAGTGAAGGCCCATGGCAAAGCTGATTCTCCAGAGCACATTGCTCAGCTGGATGACCTGGCAGACATTGCTAATGAGATCAGTCCAAGGTAAGCTGGGCTCTCCCTGTGCTGCTTTTTGCTCTACAGCAGTCCTGGTCTTTCTTGAGGTGTCGAATGAGGAGTAGGAACAACCTTTATGATACTGGAGCTGTGAGCAGGTGGTGGGCACAGGCGTGGTGGGAAGGCTACTACAGCATAAACTCTTGGGAGTTGTGTAGGTCAGGAGAGGAACACACACTGCAGTTTGGGGTGGAGCTGTGACCACGTCTCACTCCATGGTGAGAGGGACACACTGAGAAGGCAGTGGGAAGCATCCCATAGATACAGCAGACATCTCACTGTTGTTCCTGACCTGCATTCAGGGTGGGTGCAGGCTTTGACCAGGATCTGTGAGTTGTGCTATGAAAACGTTTCCTCTTTGCTCCCCTCTTCTCTGTTCTAGTGTTGATGAGCTGGCACTGAGCATGTACCCACCTGTGAACCCCTTGGCTGTGCGACTTAATGTGAGTATCTGCAGTACTGATAGCTCACTATCTGAGTATCTGCACGTGGGACAGCGACCTGGCTGTAGGGAACAGGAAGAAATCAGATTGGAGGGGTTCTGGGACTGTCAGGGAGAGATGGATGTTAGTGAGTGCTTCAGAAGTAATTTCTTAGGGATGAAGAGTGCCCTTTGTTCTTGCACACTTTACTTCCCTCAGGTGGGAACATTCTTCATCTGTATCTTTTCAGGGAAGAGCATGGCCACTTGAAGCTTTAGCTCTGAGTTATAATCCATAGAGATTTCCAGTGATAGAACCTCAGGAAAGTGAGGTCTGTGGCTGCCTGTGTACTGCAGATGTACTTTCTTCCTTGGGTAATTCAGACTTGCTTAAATAAAGTTATCTATGAAGTGAAAAACTCTTACAGTGAGTGTATGTAAGCACTGAAATGAGCTGCTCAGAGAAGCAATGGAGTCTGCATCTTTGGCAACACTCAAAACTTGACTGGGCAACGCTCTGGCAACCTGACTGAACTTTGAGACATCCTTTGCATCATAAATTAAGTACAAATCTCCTCTTATCTGGGATTTTTTTTTATTCTTAATCCTAGTTTCATGCCTTTGGCCAGTGGCTTGATTTTTTTGGAATAAAAAATAAATCAAACTGCATTGTAACTTTGTACTTTAATATCAATTACTAATTTCTAATAGACTTATTTTTTTTTAAAAAAGGCATTTTAATGTATGCTTTAAAAAACAGCCAGTTTTTTTTCTCCTGTCACAGCCAGCCATAGGTTGGGAGACACTTCTCAGCATGGCAGTGATAGATAACTTCATTCTGCATCAGGATCAGTGGCAGTTTTATTCATTCTTGGCTGTTGTGCATTCCTGTATTCCTCTTTCTTTTCCAGTACTGCTCAGACTCTACTTTTCCTCACATTTGGCTCACCTTATTTCTCTTTTGTTTCTTTCTAGGCTGCTAAGTTGGCCTCAGTATTAAAGAAAGTCTTAGAGATTGCAAAGTGAGTATGAGCTACAGTTTTGTGTGTGTGCCCTCCTATGAAGGTTGATGCCTTTCTGCCTCATATCAAAGATGACTCATTTCTAGACAGTAGATGCTGGCATTTTGGAACAATGATGATGTTACCTACCCACAAACTGATGGGAGTAACAGAAGGTTGCTGGGGATGCTAGTGGTTCCCTTGTTTTGGGTTTGGGACTACAGACATGGGTGTGGGTTCTTTCTTGCTCAAAACCCTCTGGGGCTAGGGCAGCCCTCTTTTAATGCTGTGTTTATTCAGCACTTCACAATCCCCACGTGTTGCGTGGATGCATAGGTATAGCACACCCAGGAGGCTTCCCTAATGAATTTCATCCACTTTTGCAGGACAAGCCATGTATGTCCACCATCAGAAGAAGGCTGGGTGCAGTTTCTAACTGGTGCAGTAGATCACAACATGAACAAAGTCAAGAACTTCACACAGGGTCAACTTTAGCTCTTCTGTGCCTACATGTGTTGCTGCCACTGGCTCTGGCATCTGCATTTCCAGTGAACTTTGCTGTCCTTCAGCTGCTTGGAAAATTATGAGAACAATGTAGGAGAGAACTTTACTGCTGCTTGGAAAAACTTCTCCGGGAAGTTGCCCTTTGCCATTGCAGAAGGTGTCATTTTGCTTGGATTCTTGGGATGATGCCGTGCTGCATCTTAACGTGCCCCATTCTTCAGACATTACAACTACTGTGGGGTTCAGAGAAGAATAAAATATTGCTAGATTTACATTAGTTGCTTTATCTGTCTTCAGAGGGCAAAGGATATACAGAATGAAAGGGTCTTGCTTCTTTTGCAAGCAGCCCAGTGAATAATTTTAAAATGTGCTGCACTGCTGATATTTCCTGTCTAACCTTAGAGAGCAATGAATGAGCTTTCTTTTTTTTATTTCTTCAGAAAGCAGCAGAAAATATTGTTTACTGCCTTAGCAATGTCAAGGATCTGTAGGGGGAGAAGAGTATATCCCTAGAGACATGCTACATCTATCATCACTTTAAAGTCCCAGGATATCCCTTACTTGTCACAGGTAGGGCAAAAGACTAAGCACTGGTGGGCTCAGCACAAGTGTAGTGAGAAATGCAACATCTGCTTGAGAATTCAGTCCATCTTTGTCACAGTGAGGTTCAACTTCTAAAACTGGAGAGTGGACATAGTGGCAGATGGCAGAGAGTTGAGTTTGTGCAAATAATCAAAATTAGACGTGGTTTTAAATATAACTTTTATTAAACTGTTAACATCTATGCTTGCCTATGATCAGGGCACAGGTCATGACCACTCTTTTGTAAGCAGGACAGCAGGACCTGTTCTGAGTTGGGCCTCAGGCAGCTGCAATGTTGGTAGTTCTGTAGCTCTTCAGGTTCTGGAGCTGGAGGCAGGTAAGATGTGCAGTGAGTCTTCTGGGCCCTGCTCGGGTGGGGGTGAATGGGATCTGCAGCTCTTGAGTGCTTTTAGCTTGCACAGAGCCCAACCTGAAAGGAGAGAAGGGATTATACAGGAATCACACCTCTTCTGCTTTTAGTTTCCTGGGTCTAGGATATGCATTTGCTAGACAGGAATGTGGTGCCAAAAAGAAGGAAAGAAAAAAAAGAAAGTTCTTGGATCAGTCAGTTTGCACTTACCTGTAATTCCTTTGTCTGTAAATGAGCCCTCGCCCTGTGACTGCTATCACACACTGCTCCAGGGGTTCCATGAGGGGGTTCTGGAGGCTGATCTTTGCTGTGCTTGGCTCATATTGTACCATGTTTTCTGGGAACTGTTGAAAGAAGGAAATGAGCTGAAACTGAGAGAAAAAATTACATTCTTCTATGATTAAAGAGAGATATATAATTTTTCGGTGTCTGAGCTGCCATTTGCCCAAAGAGGCAAAGTCCAGCTTAATTTCTTCTGCTCCAGTTTCTCAGAGAGCCCTGGAACCCAGCAGAATTGTTTTGCTGCTTATGGCTATGAAAGCTGTTTTCTCCCTACTGCAGTGGCAGAATGACAGCCCAATCTTACCTCAATGGTGACAGGGGAATCACAAATGCTGATCTCTTCCTGTGCCAGGTACATGTAGAAGGAGTCGTCGTCTCTCAGCACAGCAGTCAGCCTGAGCAGATGGTTCTCTCCCAGCTCTTTTCCAAACCATGTGTAAGGCACAGAGACCTGCAGGTTATTGACTGGAACAGAGTGGTGAAATAACAGATAATGAGTGCAGTCTGGTCTTTTCCTTCATGACACCTAGGAGTGTTCAGTGCCCAACATTGTACTAAAAGCTGCAGCATTTAAATGCTTAAGTGACCCCAAGTGGATTTGCAGATTAAAAATCTCTAAGATGATGTTGCCAAAGTGTTTATTTCACAGAATGGGTGAGGTTGGAATGAACAATAGTGGATCATCTGGTCCAACCTCCCTGCCCAAGCAGGGTCATCCCAGGGCACATGGCACAGGACTGTGTCCAGTCGGTTCTGGAATATCTCCAGTTAGGGAGACTCTCCAATCTCTCTGGGAAATCACCTAGAATCAACTATTCAGCCCCAACCTTTTGTAAACCCACGGCTAAGAGCCTTTTTCTGAAATGGAAGCACTAGAGGACTTTTCTAGCCATGCACCCAGCAGAGTCCTTACCTGAATTATTTTGGAGGTTAAAGTGAAACTCTTCCTTCCAAAGCTGGGCAATGGGCACACCATTATAATGTAGAGCNGTCTTTTCCTTCATGACACCTAGGAGTGTTCAGTGCCCAACATTGTACTAAAAGCTGCAGCATTTAAATGCTTAAGTGACCCCAAGTGGATTTGCAGATTAAAAATCTCTAAGATGATGTTGCCAAAGTGTTTATTTCACAGAATGGGTGAGGTTGGAATGAACAATAGTGGATCATCTGGTCCAACCTCCCTGCCCAAGCAGGGTCATCCCAGGGCACATGGCACAGGACTGTGTCCAGTCGGTTCTGGAATATCTCCAGTTAGGGAGACTCTCCAATCTCTCTGGGAAATCACCTAGAATCAACTATTCAGCCCCAACCTTTTGTAAACCCACGGCTAAGAGCCTTTTTCTGAAATGGAAGCACTAGAGGACTTTTCTAGCCATGCACCCAGCAGAGTCCTTACCTGAATTATTTTGGAGGTTAAAGTGAAACTCTTCCTTCCAAAGCTGGGCAATGGGCACACCATTATAATGTAGAGCCTGGATCCCAACCACCAGGTGAGTAGCCTTTTCACTACCACTGTGGTTAAACACTTCAATGGAAAGTGTAATGTCTTGTCCCAGTTGCAAAGAGCTATTCGACTGGAGGTGGATGAAGAGGTTAACTGGCTCTTCAAGAGCAGTAGGAATGGAGATAAACTGTGTTGTGCTGCTGCTTCTGGTTGTCTCAAGTTCCTTCATATTTCTGTAGGCTTTGTCAAGTACTTTCTTTTCCTGGAGAGAACCTGTCACAAAAATAAAGGAAGCACATACTTTAGTATTCTTTCCTGTTTACTAGTGAGAAGCAGCAGGAGAATGGCATTGATTTCTCCTGGTAGGACTGTAGATAACTGTTTCTAAGAGAATAGAGAGATATCCTTTCGTGCTTCTGGTTGGATCAGTTTGACAGCTTCAGCTGACAGGATATGCATTGGATGTACCTGACAGATTCCACTTGGGAATAGTTGTCATAGTTTTTAAAACACCTTGGTGCTAACATCTCTCAGAGTAGAGGAGGCAGCTGCTTTTTTGTTGCTGTAGCTAAGGCACAATTCCATGTTCTTATGTGCAGAGAAGTTGCAGTTGTCTCCTGCAGCCATGGAGCCAGCAAGCCACAGGTTAAGATGGGGTGGTAGGGTTGGGCCAGGGAAACAGCACTCGGATTCTGAAAAGGAGCTCTACTTGTTGAGGGTGAGATTTAGGCAGTATCTGAGAGCACAACAGTCCTTTTCAGAAAGCTGGAGTCTGAAATGTATCTGTATTTGTATTACAGAGCTAATGGGAGGTGGATGTACAGAGCGTAGAGATAACAGAAATCAGAAAAGGTATTCCAGACATCAAAGTGCCTGCTGAAGAAACACCTGGCCTTCTAGAGACCTTAATGCCATTAAGCAGGATGAAGTTTGGGTGATGACCTCTGCTTTGACTCTGTAGACAGGGAGCATTAGGTGTTCTCATGCCACTGAAGAAGGGGAGGTAGTGAGGAGTGGATGACCCTGGTGCTGTGGTTTGGCTCTAGTCTTTTACTCCTTACTTGTAACAGTGGCAAGGAATGTGCTCAACCCCGTGCCTGCCCCATACCTTCAGGGTACTTGTAGTTGTGTGTGATGTCCTCACAGCGTTCGCTGCCAACGCTCTTGGTGCTGATGTTGTTACCGGTGTATTTTGTGCCACCAAAAGCTGGCTTGAGGGTGTCATCTGCTTTGTGTATCCAGACCTGACACTTGGCATTGATGGCAGCAAAGAAGTAGCAGACATCATAATCAACTTGTGTGTCCCCTTCTTTGATGGCATGAACAGGGGCTGGCCCACAGAAGGATGGACCTGAAGAGAAAATGTGGCCCAGTTAAGATACAGATGCTTTCCCAACTAAACCCATCCCTAGTTTAGACCTATACTGATGAAGTATCTAGTTTAGGAGGACATTAGGAAGCAGTGATAGAGCTCTTAGAGCTACATGAGCTGCACAAACCAAACAGATAAATGATAGTTTTGTGCCTAAAGTCAACAGGGTGAGTGAGTTCCTGTCCTTTTGCATCCTTCCATTGGAAGATGGGAAAGGGAAGAATATTGAACTACTTTATTTGCCCCCTGCTTCACTTCACCCTGCTCTTGCTCAAGCCCATCTCTGATATCTTACCTTTGCTTTTTTCCTGGCAGGTGGCATCAAGTGCCTGCCACCCACTGTACTCTGGTAGCAAGTCTGTCCGAGCCATCCAGCATTCATTCCAAACGTGGAAGGTCCTGCAAGAGGCAACAGTGTGAGCTTATACCAAGGGACTGAGCCCTGAGGTACAGTAAAGCTTTTGCCAAACCACGGCCAGTTAATGCTCCTTTGAAAGACCTCAGTGCATGTTGAGAAGAGCAGAGGTCTGTGTGGAGAAACAAGTGGAGTTTCTCCAGCTGGACTGGGCTATCATTCTTCCTTTGTGGGCCCTAGAAACAGGGCATTTCAGTTTGGGTTGTGGCAGTTTATCAGGAGCAGGCCTTGCAGACAGGATCTCAGCTGAGCTGTCTCCTATCACCTCCCTGCAGCTGTTTTACCTCTTTCCTGTCCCCTGTGTTTCATTTCCCACATCCAAGTATCGTCTCAAATTCTTGCTCAGGCCCTGCCATGTGTTCTTCTTACCAGACACGAGCAGTATTGTCCTGTGTAAGCAGTGTCCCATCTTCATCATAATACTCATCCACACTCAGGCTGCTCTTGGTGTTGTGAGCCCACGTAAAGCCAGTGACCACCCTGGTAGGAATTCCCAAGCACCTCAGAACTGTGCAGAAGAAAGAGGTGTGAATCAGTTGTGCATCCTGCCCTAAGGGTGCCTTGGCTGATCGATGTAGAGCCTCTTCTGGTGCTAGGCCTGTTAGGAATGGCACCAGGCCTGCTGTTTGGACTTTGCAAGAGGCATTGCTCCCTCAGGAAATAGGATTTCTTAGATGCTTTCAGTGAATGGATGTACTGATACTCCTATCTCAAAGACAGTGATGCTGAGTGTTGATGAGGAAACTAAGGATTTGCCTCTCACCTAAACATTAAAGGTTATGTTACTGGGATCTGTGTTAATCCAGGAATTTGGGCATATCCTAGAGGTCATCTTTTGCTCAACACAGAAGTATTTGAAGCAGCACTGTACCTGAACACAGAACTGCAGCAAACACCCAGCACTGCCCGTAGCGGATGGGCTGGAATTTTGATGCAATCCATTGCCGGAGGATGGGGCTGCTTCCCAGCCATGTGGAAGGGGCTATCCCATTAGAGTGTTGCCCAGACTCACATTCTGTCAGGCTTCTAAACTCATTGCAGTTCAGCTGCAGAGAAGGAGGAGAGAAAGATGTATTAAGGAATTGCCTCTCTTTGGTAGGTCCACCTCATCCTGTTTGTGGAAGCTACTCCCAAAGCAGAGGAAACCAAGAAGACTTTTTTTGTGCAAAGCATGAAGGTCATGGCTGAGCAGAACAGGTGCAGCAGTCTCCTCTGAGATTTATTCAGTAAGTGCACTTTCACTGCTAAGAACCTCCTGCACCACTTGCCTGCTGTGTCAATATCGGGACAGGCTGGAGATGGGCAGGAGGTGTTGTTTGGAACAGGCTTCCTCTTTGGTCAGTGGTTTGGCCTGACCTGGGGTTGAGAAGGTGCCCCCTGCTCGGGTCAGGGCTGCTCTCTGCTCTCCTTACCATGGCAGCAACTGCTCGGCAGACGTGGACGGGGTTCTTGCGCTGGGCGGGATCCTTTTCTCTTTGAAAGTGCTCCCCTAGAGCCAGCAGTATGAAGCAGATGTCAACCATATCCTCCTCAAACTGAAACAAGAACACATCATTTCTGTTGTCCTGAGTCCCTGCAAGGGTTTGTGACTGTGCAGATTGTTTCTCCCTTTCTGCTGATAGTTTTAGGTAAGTGGGCTGTGGAGGAGAGCTCCGGGCAGACATTTGCAGGGGGAGCTGAGGACAGACCTCCAACGTTATGAAAGGTGGGAAACGCATCAGCATGATACTGTGACCCCAACTGAGGGAAATTGATGCTTTTCTGGAGCACTCTCTAGGTTGGCACAGAGGTATTTTTATGATCTGCTGGCACTAAAGTGGGATAGAATCCCATTCTAATCTATGGCTATCAGATAACCTTAGACAAACAGAGATATCTACTTGTTCTCACTTTATCTGTTACATAGAGACAGTATTATTAAGCTCTGTTAAATGCTTTTATACCTGTTGATGAAAGGAAGGCACACAAAGCTCAGATACAGATCAATGCATTTCTTTGTAGAGGACAGGCTGAGAAGGAAGCTAAAATTACATGTACTGGGTTATGGGACTTCAAACAGGTCCCTGTTCTTCTGCACAGTCTTAGACAAACATAGTGGGTGCAGAGAACATGGAGATGGATAGAACTCTTTAATCAGAGCATCCTGTACACACAAGATGTATGCACCCTTCCTCTGCTGGTGGCTGGAAGAGAGCACAGACGTACTGGACCTCTTCCTTACCTGACTGAAGTCCCAGGGTTGGGCCAGGACTGCATTTTCAGTCCCCTGGTAGATGATGCCATCTTGGTTTAAAATGTACTCCTGTCGCTGTGCCTCATTAGCCAAGAACACCTCATCATCTAGAATAGTGAGAAAAAAGCATCAGGAAGAAAGCATTGCTGGTCTCAGATGCACTTGCATCTCTCTTGCATCAG
This sequence comes from Aleadryas rufinucha, assembly GCA_013397815.1. Lineage (NCBI taxonomy): Eukaryota > Metazoa > Chordata > Aves > Passeriformes > Aleadryas > Aleadryas rufinucha. Next base: position 94,261 of record VZTH01014295.1, on the reverse strand, counting down.
CAGATTCCACTGCACTTTGGCAGTCCCTGGCATTCTGCCCTGAAAAATACCACAGATAAGAAAGAAGAATTTCATTGTCATCTGTTTCCTTTTTCAAAAAAAGGTCCTCCAGATCTAGGCTGTTGCACTAGCTGGCTCTTTGACTCTCCTGGCTGGTAACTTCTCTAATACTAAAAATCTCTATTATAGGAAACAGTTAATCAAACGTTTTTCTCTTAGCAGAAGGGCTCTTGCAGTAGAATACTCCAGGGAAGAGACAGAAATGCTGAGGCAGGAAACTTTGAGCTTTATGAGCCCCTGCATCTCTCCTGAGGTGCTGTGAGGAGCAGGGCAGGAGTGGCAGGGAGCACTGGGTGAGGCAGTGCCAGAGCTCCAAAGTTGTTTTTGTGAAGTGACCGATCCCAGCCTGCCTTTCTGTTTCTGACCACCTACCTCGGCACCAGGGATTAAAGAGGAGGGTGAAGTTGCCCAGGAAATGGGAGGATTTGGAGGCACGTAAAAGCAGAGTGTACTGGCCAATGGGGGCATTGGCAGGTGTGTTCACACACAGGGTCCAGAAGTTCGGGTCCTGTTCCTGCACTGCTGCACTCCACTGCTTCTGGTCTCCCAGGCTGGAGATGGGAAATTCAGTCTGGATTTCATCTGCTTTGTGATGATGTGATCCTGCAGCCAAAGAAATCTGGTTGTTGTGTTTATTCCAAACGTTGTGTTTATTCCTCACCTGTGCAGACTGCAGGGACCTTGTCTACCTCTGGAGCCATAGCTCTCCTCGTGAGAGGGTCTTGACCCTTTAGCAGCTTAATGCCTACTGAACCTTCCTAAGGTCATTATTGCACTCAGGCCTCCAAGTTTGAAAATGAGATGTGCTTTCCATAGATTTGTAGAAACCAGGAACAGTCAGAACGGTGCAGACCTGCTGTCCCTGGAATTTAGTGTCTTGTGACAAAAGTCACAGCTAAGTGCTCACAATATGGTAAAACAAGCTGGGGCTGAGAGCTGCTGCCCTTCTCAGGGGTCTCACTAGAAAACACTCTGTAACAGAAAAATCTGTAGCAGGCCAGCTAAGTTTGAACACTCCTAAGGCAGGAGAGATCCTGTGAGTACTTTCAAATCATGGAATAGTGAACTTGTATTGGTTATTGTGCTGCAGTGTCCATTCTGGAAGGGATCTGGTTGTGACCCTGTAGCAGCAGGAGACTCTACTTTGCCTTAGATAAACAGTTCACTGGCCTCACATCTAAATGGGGCACCCCTGTCTCTGGAGATGGCTTCTGCCCCCAGCTCTGTTCATCGGGTGGGTGGAGGAGCAGAGCTCTGGGAGGTTTGGTAATGGCATTACCTGTCTGTACAATGAGGAAGGTCCTCTTCATCTGCTGCAGGTAGTTGTGTATTGGAGCTGAGAAGCTCACAGTGATGGTGAATGGCTGTCCCCGCCTCACTATGAGCCTTTCAGTGCTGATTTCTTCCGTGTGGTGATTTTTGTTGTTCTCTGGGATCATGAAATCACATTTTTTCTTACTCAGACCTGTAGTGTGAGAAGATATAGAATGAGTTTGGACTGTGGGCTGCTGGCAGTCAGGCCCTGAGCCACATTCTGGGACACGTAAACATCTGATCAAGTGTTTCTCCACTCAGACATTCTCCTCCTGCCTTTGGGACTTTCTGTCCTGTAATGGTAGGGGCCTTCACTCCGAGCTTGGTTGTTCTGGTGTTGAGTGACTGTTGAGCTGCCTTTGCTTATACCTGACATCATTAAGTGCACTGGTGCAAACTTCACTCCTGGTTCAAATGCACAGCTGGATCAAACACCCATTTTCCTACTTTGTACCACGTTAGTTGACAATCCCATACCCAAAGATGCAGGAGGCAGAAAAGATCCTCTTCCTTCTCCTTCTCCTCCTGTCTCCTACACAGGCTTCTTACACATCATACGTTCTTCTGTCCAGCACCAGAAGACAGAATAAAATTGTCACAATTTCAAGCACCCAGTTACTCCCTTTTTTATCTCAGCCTTGGGATCATCCTGACCTCGTTTATCATCACTAAGATCCTTGGCCCTGTGGGTTGTAACTGCTGCCCCTTATGTGACACATGCTGTCACCCACCTCTCCTTGCTGACCCAGACTTCTCCCTCTGTTACAGCTAAAAAAAGTTAAAATCTATAGAGCATTTCTCTGCTATCTAAATTCATTGCTCCTGTGTTAAAGCCATAACTACTCTCTCTGAGGATTTCACTGTCCTGCTCTCTCCTGATGTCTTGTCCTGTCTTGTCCTCTCCTTTAATACCTTGTCCCATTGTGATTGTCCCTTCTGTGTTTGTTGGGGAATCCCACTGGACTCTGTGCTTTGTTTGTCGTTTCCCCATATAAATTTTTTCCATGTGTTGTTTTCAGTGAATGATTCTGGTCTGGCTTTCAAATCCCTTCATAGCTGTCCCATTTCACAGCCCTGCACCAGTTCAGGCTTTATGGAGCCAGCTCTGACTCTTCTACTTTCTTCTCTGCGACGAAGGTGTCTGTTCTGGCTGTCTTGTAGAATAGTGAGTGATGTGGAATCTGGCTCCTTCATCATATGACTTTTCATGGATCCCTCTGTCCCTTTCTTCAAGATTGCCTGGAACCTGGACTGTTTCCTTGCTCCAGGGGCTCAAACACTTGGTCATTTCTCAGCTTCAGTTGTGTAGTCTGCTTAATTCCTCCTGCCTCCCCATTTCCTCTGCTGAGGATTCACTTACCTTTGCTCCCAAACTCTCACCTGTCTGCTTTAGCTGCTTCTGGCTGCTTCTCAGACTCCTCTCAGACATCGATACCAGCTTTTGATTGCTGTGCCTTTTTGTGCAGTCTGCTGTGCAGACTGAGCTCCCTAAACCTTTTGAGCACTTGGCTCCTGCCCTGTAAGCTCAGCTCTTCCACGAGCCTCATGAACACTGTCTTGGAGCAAGAACAGCTGTCTCTTCCTGACACACAGCTGGCAAATGCTTGGAACTAACAAAACCAATTTTTGCTTACCTTGGCCCATGGCTGGTTCCGGGTACCATGAAAGTCTTCAGCTTCTGCTTGCTCTGATGGGCGATGGCTCCTTCCTCCAGCTGTCTTAAAAACTGTGCTCTTGCAAAGTTGTTTGCTTGATTTCTTTGTGCAGGGTGGGACTGGTGTTGCCACCTCTCCAGCTTATCTGGTGTGCAGATGTTGAGGACTCTTTTATCTCTCAGACCACACTGAAGAAACGCTCCAGACGAGGTGAAATTACACAGTGGGATGCGAAGCATTTAGAGACAATTCCTTCAAGAAGCTGTGCACTGGGGACCCCAGAGCAGGAAATGTAAATCTTAATATGGCTCTAAACAGTGCACAGAATGCACTTCAAATGCAAGTGTTGGAGAGCTGCTCTCCAGCATTGACCCCAAGCTACTTAGATCCTAAACCCTTCAAGGAGTTAAAAAAAAAAGTCAGTACATCTGTTGCTCTTGTGCCTAATTCAGAAAAATGAAACCACTTCAAAATGAGAAAATGTATTAAAAGAAACAACTAAATTTGTGTAGCTTAATGCAGCTTATTTAAAAATGTTGTGCTGGAGACTTGGACTAAGTACATTCTTAAAATTGCAGCAATATAAAAGGAACGTCACTGGATTGATAATAATTGGTCAAAAGACAGGAAATAAGATCAGAAATGAACAGCTTTTACTGTGGAGTGAGTCATCAATAGTTTTGCAGAAATCTATGATCTCCAACAAATTCAAGAATAATTTGAGAAGTTGATTACATAATATAGCCCAGAGAGTTTGGTGGTTTTTTTAGTATTTCCATATTAAACTTCACAATTGTTTGCTTATATGTGTCATTTAAGCTAAATACAAACTCTCTAGAGTTTTAGGTTTTTACAGCATAGCCTTAATTGTAAAGATTCACAGAATAATTGGAGAGTGCTTAAGGTTGGAAGGGACCTCAGAGGTCATTTTGTCCAAGCCCCTGCTCAAGCAGGGTCACCAAGAGCTGCTACTCATCTCTTGTAGTGCCGAGCCAAGCTCTGGGCACAGCACTCCAGGTGTGGCCTCACCAGTGCTGCATAAAGGCAGGAATCACCTCCCTTGACCTGCTGGCACTTCTTTACCTGAGGCATCCCAGGATATCATTTCCTTCTTTGTGGCAAGAGCAGGCTGCTGCCTTACGTGAGCTTTGACTGCTCTGACTTTTATTAGGAAGCCTGGAGGTCACCAGATTTGCAGAAACTGGGAACACTAAGTATAAGAACATTGGGGAAGTCTTCCAGAAAATTCTGTGTTTATTGTCAGCATACATTTTTCAGTGTCAATTATATGTTATTTTTGTATATGTCTTGAACTTGTTTCTTACATAACGAGCTAAACACAGTGTGTGATGGCTGATTTGTGCTCGTTCAATCTATGCAAATTGTAAACCAACTGATTGTGCTCAAACTTCCAACTTTCTTTGCATGATCAGTGTTCTTAAATGCACCTTTGCAGTATATGTATGAGTTTTGAACCTCTAAATCAGAGTGGTTTAGATACAAGGAGGTGTTTATCCCATCAGCACTGCCTTGTAATGACTGTGTATACACACAGTACCATCTCTTGGTCAAATTGGCAACTGCAAGTTGTATTTCCTGCATAGGATGCACTTCAACTGTGAACAGAGACCTACTTATCGTCCCTTTGTGTTTTTCATGACACTGAAATGGGCTGAAAAAGCCCATGGAGAAGGTTAGCACACAAAAGAGACTCCTGCATGTAGTACTCAAGTGCTGGTACTGGCATTCCATCTGGTGAGAATGGCCCCCCTGTCCCCAGGCTGTCCCTACATCCAGGGCTGCCCTGTCCCAGGTGCAGATTCCAGCACTTGCCTTTGTTAAACTTAGTTGGTTTTGTCACTTCTGTATCCACTGCATCCCTGACATGCTTCTGGAAATCTTAATGAAAGTAATACATAAGATCCTTGAAAGTATCCATCTTGCCTGGATATTACTTTATTATCTTTATAGTGTCTAGGAATACTTGTTGTTTTACAGGTCCAAACATAAATCCATTAAAACTTTATTAGCTTTAAAAATAGAAGCTTGAACTGTTTCGTGAGCATCTTTAATAACTGGGTCTCTTTCTGAATGTAGTGATCAAGAAATATATACACCCAAGTTTCCCTTTTCTTGTGTCTACATTTCCAGCTCTGACGTGGAATACCCACGAATTAGGAATTTTCCTTTTGAGGGGAATTTCTTGTTGCTTTAGAGCAACAAGAAATGCTTACACTGTGCTTTTGGTTTTGTCTTTTATAGCAAGCAGTGCCCTCCACATTCAGTACAGGAGAGTGACAGACCAAGAGGTAAAGCAGTGAGGCTTTGGTGGAAGAACAAAGTGATTTGAAACTACCAATTTTGGGTGTTTCTGGTTGATTTTTTTTTTTTTTTTTTTTAAATCTGAATCAAGAAACTTAGATCAGAAGAACAGAATGATGGGGAGAAATATTCACCACCCTGGAGGCTGATTTCAGTGTCTTTCAAGACCAATTAATGGCATGAATGTGTTATATCAGCGAGTGCTCACTGGATGTTTTTTGGAGTGATCAGACTGCAATGAGGGCTGGCTGGGTCAGCCTCTTGGGCATGCTCACATTTTAACTGCATATTTATAAAGAAAAATACTGACAATTAGCCATATTTTACTCCACCAACTCCCATTGACTTCTGACCAAGGGCTGTGTAAAGATTGTAGGTTTGACAAAAGCAATTTAAATCCTTCCTCGGGCACTTACATGTTTTTCTCTGTAATAATCATTAATGTAATTGAACAGTTGTCTCACGTCTCATGCAGGAAGAATGTGTTTCTCCTGCATGGCACTGGCCAGATCTGCATTTTCACACTCAAACCGAGCTGGGTGTGGTTGCTGAGGGCAGATGAAAATGCTGACACTCTGAAAACCCAGAGTGTTGCAAAGCTCGGAACTTGGCACAGGCTCTGCAGCGCTGGTTTCCCTTTGAACTGCAGGCTTCCTTTACAGATAGTTAATTAGGATGAGGTCATTCTAAGCTTGTGTGACAAACACTGTCTTAAATAATTGCCTGGATTGTATTTGAGAAGGAATACTGAAGGGATTTGAATGTTTTGGCTGTACTGTGTGTTAAATGTAATGTCAGTCTGCGTTCTTGCAAGATTTAATGAGATTTTCTGAAATACCATCACTGCCTCAAGGCCTTTTCGGAGGCTACTGGAGGATTGTATACCCTGACCCTCCAAGATCCTGCAAGACTTAATTGATAGGTGCAAAGCTACCTATTCCCCTCTCCTTTGCCTGGAGAAATCTGAATTCCTGTGTGTATGTGTGTGTGTGTGTCCTTTTCAACCTTCATTCCAGTCTCTCTGGGCTGACTAGTTTTACCAAGCTTCCACATCCACTGTAAGTATATGTGTGGGTGGCAAAATATTGTAATTGATGTAATAAAATAGGACTTTACATGTTTGGAAGATTTTGTTGGCTTTAAATCAAAGAAATATTTAAATGAGTCCTCAGTTTAATCTGTGTCACAGGGTCAGTTTGTGTGCACGGGACATTCTTTCTGGAGGAAGTTGGTCCTGCATTGCTGGACAGTACTGGGTGTCAGGAGGAAAAACTCAAATTGGCTCTTAAGGACATTCAGATCTTTGCTGTATTGGCTTGTTAACTTTGCAAGGAGTGAATGGACACATTAGGGATTTGGATATGAGTGGCACAATGCCTCCCTCATGAATGATGATCTGCTTTAAGGAGCTTTGTGGTATGAGGATGAGTGACTGTTAATTGGGAATTTTCATACATCTTTCTGATGTCCTTCTTTTTCTGCTTTTGTACTTTTTGTAGCTTCTCATTTTTCTAGTCGTAAGAAGAGAGTTCTGTTGTAACACTGCCTTATCTTATTGCTGAATTTTCCTTCTAGCAGTAAGATTAACTGATAAATTTAATTCTAGAATTTAATTATGTCGGCTACTTGGATAGTACTTTGGCTATTACTGAATAAAACAGATTTAGTGGATATAAGCCTGGAGAAGAGAAGGTTTCAGGGACACCTTATAGCCCCTTCCAGTGCCTAAAAGGGGCTTACAAGGAGGCTGGAGAGAGACTTCTCACAAGGATGTTGGGAGATTGGACAAGAGAGACTGGCCTTAAGCTGAAGGAGGTAGGTTTAGATTGGATATTAGGAAGAAATCCTTCCCTGTGAGGGTGGTGAGGCCCTGGCACAGGGTGCCCAGAGAAGCTGTGGCTGCCCC
>VZTH01014295.1:53146-85839 GCA_013397815.1 Aleadryas rufinucha | reverse complement strand
GGTAGGTTTAGATTGGATATTAGGAAGAAATCCTTCCCTGTGAGGGTGGTGAGGCCCTGGCACAGGGTGCCCAGAGAAGCTGTGGCTGCCCCATCCCTGGAAGTTTCCAAGGCCGGGCTGGACAGGGCTCTGAGCAACGTGGGATAGTGGAAGGTGTCCCTGCTGAAACAAGATGAGCTCTAAGATTCCTTCCAACTAAAACTATTTTATTATTCTATGATAATTAAATTACATTCCATGAAGCTTATAAAACCAGAGATTTTAAATTATGTTCCTTGAAAATCCAGCTGCTATTATTGCTACCGGCTCTAATGCTGAAAACCATCACACTTGATCCTCTCCTTCAAGTTAAATTATATAATGATTTCCAGTAATTGTGTGTGTGAAGGCCCATAAAACAGGCTAGGGAATGAGAAAGGTGACACTGTCTTTACAGTGTAGTGTGTAGTACCTTTTTATTAGTTTCCATTCGTATTACATCACTTCATTTTGGCTGAGCAATCTGCATTTCTGTGCTTCCAGTCATAATAATGCATGAACACTGCACCAGCCTCATAAACAGGCAGAACTGAACTGTTGTACAGGTTATATCACTGAGCAGGAGCCACATCAAGCATCACAAATCCCTTAATGTCTGAAAAGTGGGTGCAAACCAAGTCCACCTGAAGCTGCCTGGTGCCACTCCTGTAGGGAATGATTTCAAACTGCACTGTTGAAGTCTCCATGGGGGCCAGTCTTTCCACACTAAAAGAGAGAATGCACTTGTAAGTTAAAGCAGCTCAAAAATTCTTGCAATGTATTCTTCTGAGTACCCAAATTTAAGACTGTATGCCATCTCTCCACTCCCTGAGCATTCTGTAATTCAAATCTTGGCGAAAGAGGTGTAAAAAACTCCATCTTCTCTATGGAGAGTACTGACATTGTGGCATTTGGTCCAAGGCTGGTGCAAATGAAAGTCATGAGGTTGAATCTTTTTTAAAAACCCCTGGCACTCCTGGTTTCCCACCAAAGTGAACGAGTTACCAGCCAGAAGCATTTACGTACTGGATTTGGAGCTGCTCTTTGAGCAGGCCACTGCCTTCAGCTCTCAGGACACAGTCTGTCACCACATCAGCCAGAGGGTTGGTAAATGTGACCTCCACATTGACAGCCTTGTGTACCACGGCTGGACCAAGGACCTACAGAGAGAAAACATTCTGCTCAGCCACAGCATTAGTCTCATGTCTTCCTAATGCTTTTCTCCTTTCATTCCCATTGCAAACCACTTACCCTCTCAGGGTCACCTGGACAGGAAGGAGCCAAGAATTAGTTCACATACATATTTTTGGGCAACAGAGTTCAGCCTTGAATGAACCATCCAGTGTGGCTAAGACTCAGCAAACTGCTGTAGAATCTGCCATTTAGTCCCTTTTTTAACTAGGTCAGTTTGTGGATTCAGGTATAACACAGTATATGGTACTCATCAGAGTGAGAACAGAATGAGAATACAAGTACTGGCATATATGGCTAACTATTGGAGGCACCTTAAATTAGCTTTAACTAGGCTAAATGAAAGGTTTAGGGTTGGAGAACATGGGAGGTGTGAGACAGAGGTGAATGGTGGTGTCTCAGGGAAAAGAATGCAAATTAGCAAATAAACATATTCATTGCCTTATTTTGGCTGAGATAATGTGGAACTGGTATATGTGGTATATCTTTGTAAATGATGTAATATTAGTTAACATAATCAAGAGATCCATCAGCCCAGTTGCATTTCTCTATTACTGTCTCCATGTTTATAGAGAAGTTTCAATCAACAGAAACATAAATGCTTCTTAAAACTTAATCACTGAATTGAAGTAATTTAATCCAGGTGCCTGCCCTACATAAACTGACTCTGTTATTTGCATGACACAGCACAGAGGCTTTTTACAAAGTCCCACTAGAACTTGGTGTTCAGAAATTGCCAGACCTGCAAAAATCCACACTTTTTTCTCCTGTGTGTGACCTTGCTTTTCTTGTGTGCCACTGACAGAGTGGTTTGGGACAGCTAATCTTGTCTGGAGGCCCTGAAAGACTCTACACATTACCATATTCCCTCTATGTTATTTACAGTAAGATGAGCAGATAGCCCTTGATCCCATGTGTGATACAGCATTTAAATGTGCTGTCCAGAACCAGTTCAGCTCGTTTCTGTGCATGTGATGGGCCATGCAAAGCCACGACTGTCCCTGGACAAACATAGTGCAGGCTCTTTCCTGTAAACTAAGAACTGCTTTTTATTCATTGTAAACATTTGTCAAAAGTCAGTTAAAACTGGAAAAAAAACCCCTCCAGTTCTAATTAATCACTTGGGAAGTGTTGCAGAAGGTGAAAAGTGACTTATCTCGATACAGTTAAAGAACTTTCTTTGAATATTGGTAATAGAGAGACTTACAGCCCCATGCATTATCAGCTGGTCAGTGAAGATGTCTTTGGTAAAAATCAGTCTTCCTAAATAAACTGGAAGATATTGATCAGATTTTTCTGACAAAAGGGGAGGTCTAAATATGGATGAGATGTCTTTGTCTGTATTATTCTGCCTGTCCCTCCTTAGGTAAATGTACCTTGCAACTGTTGTAACACTGAGAACTTTATCAGTGCCATGTTAACAAGCACTGGCAGGAATATCCCAGCACAGCTATGCCATGGAAAGATGTGCTTTTCTTTAGTGCATTTCATTTCATTTGTGTCATAGGGCTTATTACTACAGCAACAAGGTCCAGTTACCCTCAGACATGATTTCACTTCCCATACTCCTTCCCATGAGGAATAGACAAACTAGGAGTTCTAGTTGCTTCTTCTCAGCACATCTCTCAAGGGTCACAGAAAGGACTAGCTTTTACCTTTATGGTGAGAAGAGGATCCTGAAGTACAATATCCTTCTCAACCAGAAGCGAGGCTCCCTGTTTGATTTGGCACACAGCAGTCACTAGGATCTTCCTGTCATCCATCAGAGAGTTTTTGTACTGGGAATAGGGGATCTTGAAAGAAATCTCTTTCACTGGAATGGAAATGGAAACAAAATTTCCCTCACTTCTTTTTGTCTGAGTACCAGCTATCTGTAAGATACCTGTGTTTTGAGGAGCAATGCTCTTACCACCCTGGGGCTGCACATTCGTGGATGTTGACACCAATAGACAGGAATGATGCTCATGGGTGACTTCCACTTACATTTCCATAAAACACTAAATGATCAGGTACAGTTTGGTACCTGGACAGATCCAAGGATGGATATATGTAGCAACCCTTATTGGTGTTTTTTTCATTCATCTGAAGCTGGGCAGTTATTGCTCCTTCCTTGCACAGAGGGCAGGAGTGAGAAGGTTGGGTTGGTTTAAATGCCCTTGCAGATGCAGCTGTTCAGCCTCTGCCTTGCACAATCAGAGTCTCTGTGCCAGTGAGGCAGGCAATGGAACTCAGTGTACTGAGAAAAAGGGTTCTTCTGCTGGAACTGTGGAATGAGTTCTAATGTGTCATGTATTAGCTTGAGAGGGTAGTTCTATTCTATGCTACATCTCATTTTTCAGCACTGTCCCTATAAAAGCAGAGCAGAGACCACTCTCTGCAGGTGGCACAGCTCTTGCTGCAGCTGGTGGTTGCTGTTGTGCTGCTGGGAAAGTTGTAAGCTTGTCTTTCCCCCTTCAGTCTGTCTTTATGCTTTGCTTATGGGCAGCTGGCAGCTCACTAATCTCTGGTGTATGTCTCTTAGCTGTTCTCTCTTAGCAAAAAAGGTCATAATGCAGCACCAACGGTGGCTGTGATGGGTCAGGCAGAAGGTCACCCTGCTCAGTCTCCTTTCTGTCAGTGCTCAAAAGCAAATGCCTAAGACAGAGCAAATATGTGTGTTTCTTTTCCCCTGAATAGCCTTGACCTCCAGCTGTCATACACTTCTTGAGCCATTCCTTATTTCTATGTGATCTGACCACAACCCAAAACTACGTCTTGTCCAGTAATAAAAGCTGTAATAAAATTAAAATTACCTTCTTCAGATCCAAGTTTCATAGACCTATGCAACTGCAAAATCTCTGCCTTCGGTTTTCTGGTGTAGAGAATGGCTGAAGCCTTCAGTTTAACCTTTATGGTCTTAAAATCTGAGATCAAGTTTCTGAGTGTCAAGGTAAGGAGGATGTCCTGGCCAATTACAGGAGATGCATCAAGAAGCAGCTTCCCTGAGATGCTGGGGCTTTGTGCAGGCTGTGCCCTGGAAAATCGTCTTCTGGGTCTTGGAATTTTGGTTCTTTTTCCAGGTCTTCTCACACCAAGCAGCTTCAGTGCTTTCTTGTACACCTGCCTTTCTTTCAAGGATCCTGTTTTGAAAGATACCATGGTCAGACATCTCATACATGTGCTGGATATAGTGCAGTGGAGCCGTGGTTGATCTCAGAAATTTAGGGAAGCTGAGAAGGGCAAAGATACTCAAGATGAGAAAGTGAGGTCTAACCTTAATGTGAATTTTGTTACAAAAACAAATCAATGTACATGGCTGTGAAGGCTGGAAAGTAAAACCTGCCCATCAGCTCTAGGTTCTTGGCTGTTCATGGGCACCTCTGAGAAGCTGTGGGCAGTAGAAAGGTAATTCTTGGGAGAGCTCAGTTCTGCTGGGGCAGTTGCCATCTCCTCTGAGACTGAGAAGGGTGAAAAAACCCTTTTGCAGAAATTCTCCCCAAATAGCTCTCCAGAATGGCTGTTGTTTCAATTGATCAATATCAGCAGGTAAGGAGATCTAAGACTTTGAAAACTCACAATTACTTGACTCTAGAAGAAGTAAGGAAATTAAGTCAGTGCTCAGTCCAATAAAGGCCTAAATTCACATTTGATCATCAGTGGCAAAACTATTGTAATAAAGAATTTACCTTCTGGATATTTGTAATTAGCAGTGACATCCACACGGGAGTTGGAGCCCACTGCTTTGGTGCTGATAAATTTTCCAATCTTCCTGGTATTAGAATAAATTCTCTCTTTTCTTTTCTTGCTATAGCGAATCCAGGTAACACAGTCAGCATTCACTGCTGCAAACACAAATGGGCTGTCGTAATCCAGGTTCACATCCCCTTCTTTAATGGCTCTGGTGGAGGCAGGACCACACTGATAGATGCCTGTATTAGAGAGAGATAAGTTGAACAGGATAAATCCTCATGCTGACAGCAGGAGGGAGAGACACTCACTACAAAGACACGTTTGGGAGAAGTAAAACAACATAAATCCTCATGCTGACAGCAAAAGGGAGAGGCAGCCACTCCAAAGACACATTTGGGTCAAGTGCACTGTTTTCATGTCTGTGTAATATGGTAACAGCATGTCCAGAGATTCCACATGCACTTTCTATCAAAAGGTGGGGCTGCAGAGGAGGTTGTTAGGGAGAGCTAAAGCTTCTGATGATACGTGCTGTGAGAAATGTTCTCACCCTCCAAAGGCTGCAAGGCTGCATGCAAAGCTGTCAGGTGAAAGGAGAGGAGAGGATGTGAGGGGTGTGAGTCAGAAGTACAGTCAGACTTGAGATGGGAATCAACAGTGCTGTGTGTGCATTGAGAAGAACCAGGGAACGAAATTTGTTAAACCTGGTCATGGGGAATGGGACTGTGTGATGTCAGGACCTAAGACAAGCAAGGGTGAGATTAGTGAACTTAAGATGTGCTGGCTTTTGTGGAGGCAGAGAACTGAAATTAAGAAAGGAAGAATTGTTATGCTGGTCAGCAATCCGGGGGCTGACAGAAAAGCTCCCTACTGGAGATTGATGTGGGTGTTGCTTTCCTTGTGCACCCAAATTAATGCTACATCTACAGGGAATATATAGAAGAGAATTGTCCTGAAATTTCCCTGGAAATCTTTAGGAGTAACATTATCTACAGGTTTTTTATATTTACAACAGTGTTACCTTTGCTTTTTTCCTGGGGCGTTGCATCCAGAACCTGCCATCCATCATAAAAAGAGCCGAGGTCTCTTCTAACGAACCAGCTTTCATTCCAGACATGGAAATTCCTGTAAGGGAGGTAGAATGCTGAATATCTGATTCATACAATGCAAGAAATAATCCTGAGTGAATGGAAACTCCTCTGTGGAGAGAGCAGCTGATGTACTTCTTACATGAGTACCTCTTTCCCCTTTTTTTCCAGCTTTTTGTGTTATACCTCTGAGCAATGTTGGGATGTTATAAAAAAGAAAAGTTAAAAGGAAAATAATTAATTTTGGAGTCAATAATTCAATACTGGACATTCCAGAACAAAAAGCCAAAGGTCTGGTGTGGAGTTTTATGTCACTGGGAGCATGAGGTTGGGGTGGTTTTTCAGGAGCATGATTCTAGATATTTGAATTAGTGGGGAATATAATGGAAGAAATATTAAAGAAATATGTATATTTACCACACACTGTCTTCAGTCAATTTCAAGGTGTTTCCAGACATGTCAATGTACTTATCAATACTCAGATTTAGATTCTTGTCATGGGCAGAGTTGAAGTTTGTAATAACACGAGTAGGTATTCCCAAGCATCTCAGTACTGCAATATAGAATACCACAGAATTTCTGTAAACGTATTTCACAGACATTTAGAAAGTGTTTTTCTTGGTCAAACAGTCCAGTGGATGTTTTCAGTGGTGAAACAAACCCTTAGAAATTTCCCTCCAGATATGATGTAAGTCACAGTCATTGTGCAAAATTGTTTAGAAGACACTTCCACTGACATGACATTCTCAGCTGTCATGTCCTTTTTAATAAGAGTTAGATTCGCCCATTTATTTTAATCTTTGATTCTTCATCCTGTTCTCTCTCTCGTTTTCTATTTGTTCCTCTGTTACTTGCTTCTTTTTCCTCTTACTGAGATATCTCTGGATTTTCCTTTGTATTTTCCCCAGAGAGGCTCTTGTGTCTCAGAGCAGCTCTGACTGGACACTGCCAGGATGAAATGCTTTTCCTAACTTGCAGCTCCCTTTGCAGGTCCTCAGAACTGTGACTTGCTCTTGTGTCACCAGCAGGTAAGACACAGCAGTAGAAAACTGGCACTGTGTGGAGACAGACTTAAAAGAGTGCTGGTTTTCTTTGTGTCCTAGCTTTGAAACAGGAGACCTTGCTCTTTTCACCAGCCCAGCCTGGAAAACCCCTTTGGTTTTTGTTTGGTTACTCACAAAGCTGGCGTGCATCATTACAACCTGTAAACTGAAGAGATTAACCCTTCATACATGGAGAGCAGAGGTTCTTCACTCTCCCTGTCAAAGTAGAAACAGCTTCAACAGTATTGTCACAAAGTTCAGACTGTAGGACCGGTAGGGAGCTGCCTCTGTGGTGTCATTTCCATCCCTCCCTGTGTACCTGTGCAGGTGACTCCTGCAAAGACCCAGCACTGGCCGTAGCGGACGGGTCTGTACCTGGCCCGGTACCACTTCCGAAGGATGGCCACGCTCCCGCTCCATCGCAGGGGGTTTGTTCCTGAGCGGAACTTCCCACTCCACTTCCCTTCCACTACTCCTTTTTCATCGTTGCTGTTAACCTGAAAGAGTCCTTCTCATGAGAGAATTAAAGCATTTACAGGGAAAGAGAGGGGGAATTAGTTAGAAGTGACCCTGTGGGTACGACTGTTCTCATTGACTGGGTGGTGGGACAGAGTATTTGAATCTTAGAATTTTGCCTGCTGAAGGGCCACAACTGGATCAAACCCAGACCAGATTATAGAATCTGATGATTCAAAACTGTTTTCAGTACAAGTGGTCCCAAATGTTCTGACTGACACCTGTTTACATTTTCTCTCTTTCATCTATTGATTTCACCTCCTTGTATGTCATTGCTCAGCTAGACTGTGCATTCAGTGCTGCTTCACAGTCTCAAGTGATTTATATGGAAACCTTGAGAAACCCATCTTTTCTCTGAATGTGTATTTGTTGCAAATGTGCAGATAATACTTACAGCTTGCCCAGACTTGTTAGATGTGGTTGCATATATTTGTGCACATCCATCGTAGAGGCCTGTTTAAGTATCATGTATGGTGGTACAGGATGGAGTAAGTTCTTTTAAATTTTTTTTTTCTTAATAATTCATACTTCTAGTAATTTTGTACATCTGGGTAGAGTTATTTACTTTATGTTGAAGCTGAGAATGCCTAAACTGAGTGCTGTCTAAAAGACTGGAAAGTATCACAGCTATAAAGGAGGAATCTCAGCTAAGGAATGTGCTGAGGCATGTATTATTTATAAAATGGAAAACTTTTCAGCTGCTTAGTTGTGCATTTATGTGTTTGTGAGGATGGGTGTGTGCTGGGAAGTTGTAAGTATTTGTTGCAGGAAATGCTTAAGAGCTTCCCTGAACAAATATCCCTTAAGTGAAGAATGCTAAACTCAGACATTAAATGCATCCGAACCAACACTGGTTTTCCAAAATATTTCGTGCTTCTCTTGGTGTTTGAAAAACTTAGCAAGTGATTTCAGAATAAACAAAGGCTTTCCAAATTAGTGAAAAGATCTAATGGACTGAAAATCTGTTAGGAAAATACATCTGAGGTTTGATGTTCCTCAAAACTTCTTGGAAACATTCCTTCAGTCATGAGCAAACTCTTGGGAAGAAGAATAAATCTCCATTTTACCTATTTTGTAGCTATTTTTTGCTTGGCTACACCTACAAAACATTGAGGAATTCCCACTCAAGCGTGAGTGTGAGCTGGGGTTTTGTTGGTAGGTGCCTTTACAACTGTAAGTGCTGGATCACTTTACCATGGCACTGATAACCCTGCTGACATAGACAGGGCTGTTCCTGTTGGAGACATCCACAGCTGGGTCCTCGCGGTGGTTCAGGCTCCGATCCAGAATAGCCAGAGAGATGTCGAGGATGTCCTCTTCAAACTGGAATCAAAACAAGCAGTATATTAAGGGCTAATTTCATAAGTAAACCCAAGGGTAAGCTCCCCATCTATTTTTTTTCTCCTAGCATGATGGAAGATGTTGGGAATAGAGGCATTTTCTGTGCTGTTAAAGAAAATCAGGCCAAGAAGAAAACATAACCATTAGGCTGCCAACTGTCCATAATATTTTGAAGATGTCTGTGAGCACAGTGTGGGGCCATGGCCACTGGCATTCATGAGGACATTATGTGGCCTGGTGGCACAGACAAGACCAGTGCGGGTCGGGCTCGGCAGGGGTCACACCCTCCCACATCCTGCCGTGCCCCTTCAGGTCCCTGTCTGTTATGAAAGCTTTACTCTCATGGGCTGCCTCCGCCTCATATCAGGTGATCTGCACTGAAAGAAACCCACAAAAATAATTATTGTGGATTAGGGTCACCGAGACACTGCTTGGGCCCAGAGAATGCCCCAGTGCTTGGCTGGGTGGATGTGGCCACACAAGGATGGCCCTTGACCTCTGAGACAGAAAGGAACTCTGGCCTTGTTTCATTTATTAGTGTAAAAGGCAGCCACGGGATCAGGAGGATCTATAGAAATGCTGTCTGTAAGTGCTGGTCCAGTTGGAGGGCATGAAGTGGCCAGGAATGGTTCTGGCTGGCCTGGGGAGTTGCAGGATGGCTGCATGACCAAAGATGGGCTGTGGTTCTGACTGTTTGCAGCAGTTACACTTGGAGAGCCAAACTGGTTTTCAAAAATTCCAACATGAGTTGTTTCAGTTGAGTATATTTGGGGTATCCTTTTAGTGTCTTCTGCCTCATTACTGAACAGATTGCGTAAATATTTACATGTATTGGCTTTGCAATACCCAGTGGCTTTCTTTGCTCTCTACAAGGGTCAGAAAAACAAGTACAGTTTTAGCAGTTTGTGTAACAGGCAAAGGAAAACTAAAATTATGCTTTGTTTCTTTTATTTCTGTATTAGCACATGCCAGACAGGGGAAATGATCCTGATGCTGCTGTCTGTAATGTATTGATAGGTGAGATATATATCTGCAGGAAAATCTGAAGTGAGCGAGGAATATTGAGCTCTTATACTATGAGATAATGGGTTTTTCTCCTCAAGAGCTTTTTTACCCACTACTCTGATTCTGGAAGTTCTGGAAGAGGTGTTGCTGTTTACCTGTCCATAGTTCCAAGCTTCTTGTTGGATATCTTTCTCCAGTCCCTGAAATATGATTCCACTGTCATTCAGAACATACTCCTGCCGCTCCTTTTCATTAGCCATGTAGACATCATCATCTACAAGCAGAACAAGACGTGATGGTGGAAGGAAATTGTTTTGCTGTAACTGGAAATCTCATCTAGAGGGCAGTTCTAGGGAACAGGTGAGACTGCCCATGCATTCAGGCTTAGGACTCTCTGCTACACATCTGTAATCATTTAGAGAGTGAGTAAAATAAGAATGAAACTCCTTGCAGGGGAACTGACTGTGTTCCTGTCCCTTCACTAAGCTCAGTATGTGTCTTACTGGTACATGTTTCTTGTTTTACAACTGAATGCAAGAATCAGAGGGAAAAAAAATTCTAGAATGAATATTTGGAATATTTACTGCCTCTGATTTCTTCTTCCTACAAGCAAGAGTCTGGATCTGTGATGCCTTGCAGCACTGAAAAAGGGACAAAAACTTGATTTTTGATGTTGAACAGAAAACCAGCTTTCTGTATCTGTGACTGTCATGTACAGACTTCACTGTGACACCCAGAGTTCCTGGCTGAGACAGTGAGTTATTTGAAGGTTTTGGTACATCAGAGCATACCTGGACACCAGGGATTGAAGAGGAGCACAAACTGGCCCAGGACTTTGGAAGAGACCTTGTTCCCAGCAAAGACCTGGAGTTTGAGTTTGTATCGTCCGATGACGGCATCGGCTGGGCTGAGGATGGTGAAGTTCAGGCAGCGAGGCTCACTGGGCTCTTGGGTTGCACTCCAGCCACTGGCACCCTCCTCAGAAAGGGTAAATATGGCCTGGGTCTGCTGGGATTCTTCTGGAGATGGTCCTGCCAGAGAGAATGATTGAGCTGGGGATGGTGGTTTTTGAGAGGTAGAGGTGAATGATGTTCAGGGACCAGAACAAAGGTAGCGTGCAGTGTTGCAGGGATGTCCTTAGGAGCAGAGATACAGCCTTGGTTTTGGAATGAGGATGGCTCCTGATTATTACCTTAACTGTCTCTTGCCTTAAGGTATAGCTCAAACTTTAAAATGGGAACTCATAAGCCTAAAAGACAATGAATCCTGGGTGAAACATCCTTAATGTTTCAAGAATGGGCCATGTGGACCTGTAAGGCACAAGTATTTTGGAGTTGGAATAACCTGGATATGAGATGAGTGCCATGGGGAGATTACCTGTGCTTGCAGTAAAGGTGAAGTTGTCCCAAGATTGCCCTGTTGTTTTGAGGTTCAGAGAGATGCTGAAGGGCTGCCCTCTCCTCAGGATTACTTCTGTGCTGCTGTAATCAGAGGTGTGATGTGCAGCTTTATTTAGTTTGGATTGCCAGTTGACTTTTCCTATTTTTAGGGCTAGAAAGACACGTTAATTAAAAACATTTTCCTTCAGACTTGCACACCTTTTCATTGTGTCTAATGTACTAATTTTATTATATTTATATATAGCTGGGATTATGTGCTATAGGGAAAAAGAAAAAGCCATTGTTATTAAAAATTGAAAAAAAGCCAGCCAGTTAGACAAAGAGCTAAAATACCTCTTCTGTAGGGTTCTTTCAGAAAGAGAAAAAACATTCAAAAATTCAAAATTCAGAGAATTCATCTTTGATTTAAACAAAAAATCAAAATCTTTTGTGTTCAGATAAGACTTTATTAAAGTCTGAGGAGACTTTTCTATTCCTCATGTTCCTGTTCTTTTTCTAGTGGTGATATCTAGTTCCCATAATGTTTTACAGATTTACAGAAAGAAGTATTAAAACTCTCATTAGGAAGTGCAAGGCTGATTCTGGAAACACTGCCTGACAGATGATGACTAGAAGGTTGGTATCTTCACTGTGGAACTTGCTTGTTATCTTCTCACATATCTTGTATCTCAATTAATTTACAGTCTTGTAGCTTGAAGCTGGGTGTTATTTCACACTCTGTTGGAGAAAGATTACAAGCAGAGGAGTGGCATATCTCGAGGCAGTGCTATGGGTTGCTCTATTGTATCATGATAGGTTGCCCAATGTTGAAAATGGGGCACTGAAGCTCAGATTACAAAAGCTTCAAGCTTCCTCTTTCCTTGATAAATTAAAAAATCCCCACAACATCAACCAAAAACAAAGCAAAAAAATGCAGATTCCCCTATGAAAACAGGTGTTTGGAAAGTGCCCTTTCCCACTATGATATTCCAGAGGAGTTTCAGATGAAAAAAACCTCCCCCTCTGACTAGAGCTTGTTAACCCTGTGCAGAATAATGGTGCTGTAAGCAACATTTCCATCATTTCACTGAACCAAGAAAGAGGCTCACATCTGAGACAATCCACAGGGTTCTACTGTAATAATAGAGAGGGTGAGATTTGAGTTTTCTGCTGCATTTGCAGCACGGAGTTATATTCTGTGAAGGCTTGATAAAGGCATAATTGTACTCATTTTTCAGTTTTTTGGAAGAAATGTGCATTTCCAAGGCTGCAGTAAAGGCCTGGAGCAAGTGACTTTCCTGTAGTCTGTGTGCATAAGCATGTGTGAGTGTTTTTAGTTAAGGGTCTTGCTTCAGATGTGTCACCTGGAGACAAAAATTCCGCTGGCAGGAGTGTGATGTTTGAGTCACGTGATGTGAAATGCCTGGAAAGCGTGTCGCTTGCATCATCACTTCATTTTCCTGCCTTGAACATGTTTAATTGAAAGGGACCTATGGAAAGCATCATTCCTAATATCAAGTCCTCTAATTTAAGAGTGACTTAGAAGGTGTTTCTGAAGGGCACTTGGAGTCAGGGTTTGAAAAGGAGTCAGTTTGCCTTGCTGCACTTTATCCACGTGTATCCTGAATGCCCAGGCTCTGCGCGGCAGGGAGCACCACGTGTTGTGAGCCGTGCAGGGATGCAGGAAACTGAGAGGATTTTGCACATCTGCAAATAAAAATGTCATGCAAAGAGGATTTAATGGCAGCTGAGCCATGGGCTTGGCATTAGTGAGATTCTGATGTTAAAGGACCTGAACAGTGCTGCCAAAGACTGTCAGAGTGGAAAATCACAGGCAAAGACAAGATGTCCAGCAGAGGAAGAGGGGAAGCGTGCAGAAGTAGGAAAGATAAAGAAGACAGTGGCTAGCATTGGTTTGCTCTAACAATTTACTGCATTAATAGTTTGATTTGCCTTGCAAAGTTCTTGGTTACACAGGCATTTCTAGTGAGTACGTGCAGGAGATCAGAAAAAAAAGCTCTATACATGGGACAAGAGCACAGTAAAGCCTCATGCCAGTCTTTTGTCCATGTGAACCTCAGATTTATCCTTGTTTTGATCTTCACAGTTTCAATTTCAATCTTATAATTTCTTTTTCTTCTTTCAGTGCCTATTAGGAAAACTTATTTTCTAGAATTCTGTCAGTGTACAATTGGCCAAAACTTCTAAAAATTAGTTTGTGTGTCTGTCCTGTAAGGGACAGACATTGGGAGCATGCTCAGAAGGAAAAGCCTGGTGGTCACTGCTGAAGATGCTGATCATGGTGCACACAGGGTTCTCTTTGCCCTTGACTGAAAGATGAAGCTGTAACAGGAAAACCTCTTTAGGCTAAACTGTAGATAGAGTCTGTGTGTGAGTATTCCATGGTACATGTGTCTGACTCGAGATCTTTGCAGTCAGCATCAGAGTGAGCACAGCGAGTGCCATCCCATACAGACAAGCAGCACTCAGCTGGCAGAGCCCCTCTTGGGAGTCCAGAGGCTCCCAAGTGACCTCTCTGAGGCCAGACTTCATTTGGTCTTAGAGCCTGGGACATCCGTGCAGCAGTTTGATGCCCCAATCACTAGCCAACAGTGATTAGACAGCTGCAGAAGCACTGAATAGAGCACTTAATTGATATGATAGAAAAAATATTTTCTTATTCTACTTTTCTGTGTTACTGGAAAAAAAAATGTTCAAGACCCATGATAGTAAAAGAAAAAAGAAAATCAGTTCTAGTAGAAAAAACAATAAATACACTTAACCTAAAAAAGCAAAGTTCCTGAGAGAGCAGCCAGATGCAGCTTATCTTGTTTCCTCAGCAAATATTGCTCATCTGGATTGGAAGAGGGATGTCTGGAGCCATCAGGCTGGATGAACTTACCTGCCATAAGGATTCTTTCTTCTTTCCCACACTTGTGCGTCGCTCAGGTTACGGTTACAAAAGTGTGCAAGAACATTCCGAATCCTCTTCCACCAGCACCAGTAATGAAAGGCTCAGGACTGGACTTGGCTACAAGGGCTGGAGTTTATACAAGCTGGGTGTGACCTGTGGTTGGTAGTTACTGTTTTTGTAGTGATATCCTACGTGAGCATCCACTGATGACTGCTTTAATTGCACAATCTCGAATCCAATTATCCTTATGTAAAACTGGTGAATGACTGAGGAAAGATGACAATCAGTATTCTGGTGTTTTAGAGAGGAAAGCATCCCAAGTTTGATCTAATGAAGGAAATATTAACTTAAGTAGGCAGAAGCCACCTAATTTGGGATGGTTTTGTTTGTGTCAGTTTAGGTTTTTGGGGACTGTGTGTACAGAGGGCAAGTACAGACAAATATACCTATTGTACAGCACAGCTGTGTGGGACATGGAGTGATCTAAGTAGATTTATAATAATTACTGTTACTGCCAGTAGCTTTTTTCCCACTTTTTCTTTCTTTTTTAAGACAGATCTGTCTGAAGATCTTCCACATAACTGCATATAATTCGTTCTGTCTTTGCCACAACATTACTGTGATGCTTCCTTCTCATTACCTGTTTCTGACACAATTACCTATAATCTGCATTTCTTCTGTAAGGAGCAACACGTCCTGGGGAGGGGGCATTGTCGTGCAGTCAGCTGTGATTGGGGACTTGGGCTAAGTAAAGAGAAGTGTTTAATGGCTGCCTCTGCTTTAATAATTTTTCTTTGTAGTTTGCTGTTCATAATACATGCACATGTTTTAATACATGCACGCAGTTTCTCTGTAGCTGTTTGGCATGGCGAGGTTGGTTGGGCCCTGGAGGAAGCTACAGAGCTGCTCTTCTGGTGTGAGCCCTGCCCGCTGTAATTACAGGCACTCTCTTCTCTGCTGCTGCAGCTCCCTCCTGCCCTCTCCTCCCTCATCCTGTGTCACAGCTTATCTGAAAACATGTCCTGCCAATTTGTCCCAAGAGTAGGTTGCAAACTGCTCTGGACTTCCAGTGGGCTGTGATGAGGAGGAAGGGGTGTCAGGAGAAGGGATGATCTCTTATTTTCCTCACCTCTACGTTCTGCCTTGTGTCTTTTTTTCAGTTCTTTTTTCTGTTTTGTTTCCACTTTCATATCAAGATTGCCAGGAACCAAAAAGGCAAATTAAATGCCTGCAGTTTAAATATATTTTTTAAAAAGGAATCTTAAAGGGTTTTTTTATGGTTTTTTGTGTTTTTTTTTTTCTGTAAAAATCTGTGATTATATCTGGATCCCCCAGACTCTGAAATATTATCACCTATCAGACAAAAATGAGTATCCATATCCATAACCCATGTCCATAACTCCTGACAGCTCTGTGGTTCAGAATTTTCAGCTTATTAATTCTGCTTTAAACTTTTTATAAGTCATACAGCAAGTATAAATCTTCAGGCTTGGCAGAGTTGTTTGCACACCACGATTGCCCCACATCCTGCTCTGAGGGTGACCTGGCAGCTCCTGTGCCTGCTCAGTCATTACCTGTCCCAGCAGTGCTGGAGCGGCTGCAGGAACAGGGAACCCTTACAGCTGCTTGAAAGTGGGTTTCAGGGGACACCTGGTACCTGGAAATGTTGGGGTTGGGGACCCACAAAAGGGGCTTCTGTCTGCAGACACTGACAGGTGTGGGGCCGGGGCTGCCCTGAGTGAGCCACATGGGGAAGGTGTGAGGACAAATGTGGTCCTTGTCTTCAGTGACCGTACACTGGTGGGCAAAAGGAGTTCCTTACCCTGTGCTCCTGGGCTGCCACACTGTTGCAAAGCTCTCCCTGTGCTTTGTGGTGCCTGGGACTCTGTTAGGCTGCATAAGAATTTAGTTACTCTTTTGGATATGTTCATGTGTTCTCCACTCTGTGACGGGCCTGTGCCCATGGGCTACAGAAATACTGCCATGGACCCCAAGCATTACTTTTCCCAGCCTTCCTAGGCTTTTTTCCTCCCCATTCATGGAACTACAGGTGTCACAAAATACAGAAATTAGGTGAACAGTGGAGGAAATGTTCCACTCTTCTAGGTTAGTGGCTTGTGAAATGAAGAAAAAAGAACTTTTCCTCAGTCTTGTGATTCCTCTTAATACTCCCATGGAATGTGTAAATCATTACAAAACAATACAGTGGAGAATGATTTTTATTTATTGCTGACAATTAGAATGTGGTTGAAAAGAGATTGTATTAATTATCTGAGGGAAAAGTCAAAACTGGGAGCTTAAGAGAATGAGATTTGGAAACAGTGAAACTATTTCTATAAAGAAGGGGTTTCATTTTTTCTTTAGTCAATGGGGGGTGGGGAGAAGAGAAATACAATTAGAGACTAAATAATTAAGCACCATGAAAGCAGACTTGATTCTATTGCAATGTAAGAGGTCACCAATTTTTGTGCAAAGTTCCTTTCTGTCATCACTGTTCCTATACAGAGGAGAGTGTCTTGCTGTGTTAATGCTGAAATGGAAGGTTGATTCCATCACATTATGCAGGTGCTACTGCAATTGTTACAAATCCCTTAACGTGGGAAAATTTGTCACAAGAGAAGTCTACTTGCAGCTGTAAGGGCCCAGCCCTCCGAGGTGTGAATTCAAAATAAATTTTTGATCTCTCCCTCGGTGCCAGTCGTGCCAAACTGAAAAAAAAAAAAAAGAACAGGAAAAGAAAAAAAATAATTTAGTTTAGGTTTGCATTGTCTTTTATGAGATTCTCAAGAAGCAGAACTGCAGGATATCTAGAGCCCCAACTGTTACTTGAGACCCAGCCTTGGCTCTGGAGAATAACTTAGGGTTTGAGGCTTTGTGTAGACTAAGAAATGAGAAAGGACATGGAATTATGGAAAAGAGAGGTGCTGTGTCACAGCTCCATCTTAGGGCTGGATACAAATTTGGACAGTCAACACAAACGTAGAATAGAAAGACTCTGATGTCAAAGGTCAGTGCTCTGTCCAATGCCTGCTTGGTTCATATCCATTTTGGCAATAATGATTTTTCCAATGGCCACTGTGCTTTGGTTTGTGTCTCCTTTTGGCCTAGATTGGCTTCGTCTTTCAATGGAATAATGTTTTCCTTGTTTTTATGGATTATTATGTCCAAATAGTTCCACAGCCAAAGCAAGTCAGGCTGCCTTACAATAAAAGAAGCTTTAGGAAATACAAACTACTACTCAACACTGAGTTGATCCATAAAGCAGCAGAGTCCAGAGGAAAAGAGAAAAAATAACAGAAGATTTTGCTTTTATGTTTTGAAAAGGCATGATTTTTCTCCTGCTTTAAAGGAGAACAGAGCAACTTTTTGTTTGGGCTGAACCAAGGGGAGTGTCTGACTTGTTTGCTTTAGCCCAGTTATCTTTTTGTAGTATCAGGGTATTGTATATGAAAATAAAAACAGAAAGCCAAACTGTAGAATAAACTGCAGAGAGACAAAATAATTTGACACGTGCATTTGCTTTCCCAGGAAAGAAGAATGTTAGCAGGTTTGAGTTGTTAAAGAAGTTCTATATGGAAAAAACACCACATGATTAAGTCATATTTATATTTGGTGGCATTTTTGTTTTCAGAAATAGAAAATATAAAAAAGACAATTCAAGTGTGATTTTTTTCTTCTTTCTGTTTGAGAAATTAGACATGCTGTTGGTCATGTTGGAAGCAGGGACTAAATGCTGCAGCTTCCACTTACTTTATCTTGACCTGTTGGTTCATCAAAGTCACCAGCAGGACGCAGCGGCTCACGGGCTCCGGGAGGGGGTTGGCGTAGGAGATCTCCAGAGTCACAGCTTTGTTCACTACAACCCTCCGAGGGAGCTGAAGGACAAAACACATTCCTGATCATTCACTGGTTCACCCTTTCCTGGAGTCAGAATTCTGTGGAGCTGCAAGTGGCATTTAGCTGACAAACATTAGCTTTCCTAATGTTTGAAGGTGGATGTGGCTTAGCTAAACGGTGCTGTCGAGCTGTCTGCAATATTGTGTGCATAATTTCAGTGAAATAGAGCCCTGGCTGCACAGGCATGTCCCATCAAACCTGTCTGGTCTTTGGCTTGGCTGAGTGGCTTTTTTTCTTTTTTGGCATGTCATTGGTTAGGATTAAAGTGCTAAAACAATATGAACTGGCTCTAGCACTGGTTAGAATTAAGGGTTTAAATCTGTATTTTGGCAAAGTTCTTTAAGGACAACACAAGCACTTGCCAATACTTGGAATGAAAACAAGTACTATGGAACATAAGGCAGTGGCCTGTGACTGGGAAAAAAAGAAGGTAACAGAGCTGTTCTGAAAAATGGGGCAGATTCAGGCCAAGGTTCAGAACTGGCCTCTCACATCCTTGCTTTCTCAATTTAAGCAGGCAGAATTTTGGAAAAACATCTGAAATGGCAGCCTAAAAGTAATGCATTTATCCCCAGATTCTCATCTTGAGATCTGAGCTTTTCATGTCTGTTCAGAACATCAGGGAGAAAATTGTTCACCTTAATGATGATGTTTGTGTCCTCTAAAATGATTGTCTTCTCCACCAGCAGCTTCAGCCCGTGCGTGCGCATGACTTCACACAAAGCAGTGACTTGGATCCTTTTGTCAGTAGTCAGATATTTTCCATAATGAGTATAAGGGATCTTTACCCGGATATGCTTCCCTAGAATTCAGACACATATTTAGGAACCATTACATTTTCAAAGCAAGCTAAGGAAAAGAGAGTTATAGTGAGGGGTTTAATTAATTACTGAAGAGGAAAAAGATCGCAGTAGAATTTGTTTATATTTCCTTCTTGTGAGACTGGTTGTGTATTTCCCTCTTCTGGTGATCCTTTTCTACTTTAACTCATTTGACCCTTACAGTTTTGAATAGAGGATTTTGGCCTGAACCTGAGGGAGTCTGCTCATCTGCATTTCACTGGGTTCCTGATCCTTTGTATTTCTTATGATTAGAGGCATAACCATTTTAATCTATTCCCTCCTTATATCCTCTTTATTTTACCTCAGTCAAGAAGAAAGTTTGGGTCAAGTTTCACAGAGATCCTTTTCAAGTGACCTGGTCAGCTGCTCATTGTAGTCCTACAACTTTTCTGCTGTGTTTGGGAAAAATGTTTATCTTTGTAGCCCCTGGGGATGAAAAGGATCTCTATAATAATTTCAATAGTCTTGACTCTTCAGAAGAGAGACAGAATTTCACTGTAACTTTTAAACTTTTCCCTAGCTGATTTCTTTTCATGTGTTGCCTGTTGAGTGCCAGAAGGCACACATCAGACTTTTTTTATTTGTTAAGAGTAAGATGTGTTCNGAGGCAGCTTCACTGTAACCTTTAAACTTTTCCCTAGCTGATTTTTTTTCATGTGTTGCCTGTTGAGTGCCAGAAGGCACACATCAGACTTTTTTTATTTGTTAAGAGTAAGATGTGTTCCTATGTAATAATCACCACACACATGCACATATAAATACATACAGAAACCATGACACACACACACATATGTATAGTGCTGCTCCTGGAGCTGTAACATAAGTGTAGCCTTCTATGTAACATTTCATGAGACATCCAATTAATGCTCGAACTAGTGAAAGTTTTCAGAGGAAAAAAAATAATGTAAAATGTACTCATAAACAATGCTATGAAGAGGTGGAGTGAGAATATGCACTACAAAGCTGATGTAGATATGATGCTGATGTTTCTTCCTTCATATGGCTAGGAAGAGAGCTATATTGGCTCCTTAGGGACATTAAAAGTTACCTTGTTTAGGACCAAGCTCCACAGAAGTGGCTGCCTTCAGGATCTCTGTCACGGCTCTCCTTGTGTACAGGATGGTTGAGGCACTCATGTCCACCCTCACGCTCTTGCGGTCAGAGGAGAGGTTACTGAGGACCAGGATCAGGTTAATGTCTTTGCCAAAAACTGGAGGTTCAGCCAGCTTGAATTTCCCAGCGATCCCAGGGTTTCTCATGGTCTCTGAAGGTCTTCCCTCGGGAGCGTCTGTGCGTCCTTCTGTGGTGCTTGCTCCGAGTATCTTAGCCAAGGCCTTTTTGTAAACTCGTCTTTCCTCAGAAGAACCTGGTGGAAGCAGAGAACCAAGTAAAATTCTCCTTCTGTTGTAAATGCACTTCCTCCGTGTAAAGGCTTTCAGACCAATACAGGGTAACAGCATCACTCAGAAATATGCAGTACTTAAAAGCTCCCCATATCTTCATTAAGCCTCCATTCAGATTTTTCACAGGGGATATATGCTTACAAGGTGAATAAATCACTAAAATGAAATATGATGCATTTGTATTTGTTTAGGAAGTGAGATTTCTTTTTCTTTGGTCAGAACATGCAGTAGTGTGCTAAGTGATACTCTGCTGATCTGACCACAGCCAGCCTCTGTATCAAATATGTTTGCACTAAAACACTGAGGAGTGAAACCCTGAGGGTTTGTCTGCCTTGGGTAGTAAAATGTATTTATAGCCCTGTTTTGTGTATGCATTATATTTTACACTTCTGTGTAAGGGACTGAAATATATTTTATATCATCCCTTAAAAAGGAAGCTACTAAATGCACAAACCCAGAAATACAACACCCATTGCATTAAGAAAGTGGTCTGAGAACACTGGCAGAAATATGTTCTGAAGGCAAGGGAGAGATGCTCAAACAAAGCAGGTTACCCATTCTAGCTCCCCAGCACCAAGGATTCAGTAGGCAGTAATAGGAGATAATTTGTGATAATTCCTTTACCTTCTGGGTATTTGTAGTTAGCGGTGACATCCACACGGCCATTGCTGCCCACAGCTTTGGTGCTGATGGACCTGCCAATGATTTCAGTGTCACAATAAACTCTTTTCTTAGTCCCATCGTTGTATACAATCCATCTGTTGCAGTCGGCGTTCACCTCTGAGTACACAAACAAGGTGTCGTAATCCAGGTCTACATCACCTTCTTTGACGGCTAAGACAGATGCAGGGCCACACTGAAAAATTCCTAAAATATGAAAAAAAAAAAGGTTAGACTTGATCAGTTGTGCTCAGTTTGGAGAAGGACTCTAATGAGAACTTATGCTGTTACCTCTGCTTTGTTCTTGTGGAGTTGCATCTAAAACCTGCCACCCATTGTATGATCTTCCCAGGTCTGGGCGAATGAACCAGCTTTCATTCCAGACATGATAATCCCTGGAAACAAAGAACAATGTCTAAAAAGATAATACAGAGTCATGCAAACTTCCAGTTGGAGAGGAATAATGAATTTTTACAAAATTTTTCTAAACTCTATACTGAGACTCAAACTGTCAAGTTACGGTACCTCTTTCAAAGGACAGATTTACTGCCTGCTTTTGAGGTGTGGACCTCAGGGCAGGGAGGGAGAAAGTCATGAAATATGTTGTTTGTTTGGTTTTTTCCCAAATGGATGTCTGCAATATTAATTTAGATGGTTGTATTACATTTTGTCCACTCAGTTGCTTTTGTACTACTAGTGCTCATGTTTTTAAGTCTCCTAAATCCTCTCTATAGTTTTTGGTGAGATAGAAGAAATTATACTTACCATGTGGAATCCTTGCTGATATTAAGACTCCTTCCAGAGCTGTCATAGTATTTATCGATACTCAGGTTTCTATCCACGTCATGGGCAGAGTTAAAATTTGAAACCAAACGAGTTGGAATCCCCAAGCACCTCAAAACTGAAATATATTTTATAAAAAACCAAACGAGCAAGAAATGCAACAGAACCCACATAGCCTTAGTTCAATGATTACAAATATCTGAGAAACAAAGTGTCTAAATATTTTGTGGTTCTTCAGCATTAGTGATGTTCACACTCTTGTAGAAATTAGTGCTTTGTAGTTCTGATAAAACCAGAGGTCACAGATGCCTCCATTTCGCCCCAGTCCTGTGTTCTCACAGCTTACCTGTACACATCACACCTGCAAAAACCCAGCACTGGCCGTACTGAACAGGCCTGTAATTGTCCTGACGCCACTTCTTGAGGATCACCACGCTGCCATCCCATCTGGATGGATTCTCATGAGAGTGAAAACTTCCTTGCCACTTTCCCAGGAGAACTCCATTGTCGTTATCATTCCCGTTGATCTAAAAAGAGGCCAGTGGACAGAAATGAGTTGTGTGCAATGCACTGTGTCTAGTTCATTATATTGCTGAGGGTGCAGGTGGCTGAGTCTCAGTGGTGCTTTCTG
Organism: Aleadryas rufinucha; assembly: GCA_013397815.1. Lineage (NCBI taxonomy): Eukaryota > Metazoa > Chordata > Aves > Passeriformes > Aleadryas > Aleadryas rufinucha. Next base: position 63,462 of record VZTH01014295.1, on the reverse strand, counting down.
CTTACTCGTGTGGGATTTGGGTTAAGTTGTCCATTTCTTACCATAGAACTGATTACTCGGCCCACATATTTGGGATCTCCTCTGCGTGACACATCCATGGCTGGGTCCTGACGATAGTACAGGCTCAGATCAAGCATGGTGAGGCAGATGTTTAGAAGGTCTTGAAACTGTGATCGGACAAGATCAATTTTTAAGAAAATGGATGGTTTCACAAACAGAATTAAAGGAGATTTTGCTGCAGTTCCTCCTTTCTGAGATATTCCAGCCCAGAGGTGATAGGGACAGTGGGGCACGTTGTTAGACACACTGTGAGCAAACCACGAGTAAGGCTACCCAGGTTTGTGCAGTTGTTATATAAACAGCAAATAATGATGAGAGAAATGCTCTTGGAGACAGAATGAGAGCCCAAACAAATTCCTTGTGACTTACCTGTCCATAATACCACCCTCTTGCTTCAATGTACCTTGCATTGCCCACAAAGATTATTCCATTTTCATTTAGAACATACTCTTGTCTCTCATTTTCATTGGACATGTAGACATCATCACCTGAAAACCAAGTTGGGCAGGCTTAAAGCTGAGAATACCAGCAACCTTTCAGAAACATTTTTGTCTTGATTTAGCAAGGAGAAAACTTCTGTTTGCAAAATAGAATTGTTACAGTTCCATGGACAGGTACAGTTCTGTGATAATGTCTGTTATTGTATATGGCCAGGGGAGGTGTGGGGGGGGTGAAAGAAGGATCCATATTATATTACTTAACTTTTTCCCCCTACTTTTAGGATAGCCTTGTGCATTATCTAAATGTCCCCTATCTGCACACTGTGTTTTTGTGAGGAAGGTGGAGAAAAGTCCAGGCTAGCTCATCACATTTTTCTGTCTTCTCAGGGTAGTAAGAAGTGGAACAGGTATTTGAAAAGACCCACACAGATGAGATTTTTCTCTCTTTTCCAGATGTGTTTGTCTTGTTTTAAGATTCCTAAATGAAGACCTTTGCTTGCCTGATCCAAAGTTCTATCAGGAATGTTATTAGGATAACCTGCTCAGCCATTCGCTTGGATTTCATTGTTCCTCATTGTTTTTCCAAGTTTATGGCACAGTTTGTAGCTGCTGTGAAAGCATTGGTCCCCACAAAGGTTTAGGTTGTTTTGGTCACTCTTTAGGTAGCAATATCTGCTTAGTTCTGCTTTTAATTCCATAATGTTTTAAAATATTTTCTGAAAGGTTCAGGATTTCAGGAAATACATACAAAAAGATCAGCTTTTCTATTTTATTGAATCAACTTCTTTACCTTCCTATAGGAACTTCCCATCCTTCCCTTCCTGCAAATAAAAAGATTGCAATTTATTTTTAAAATTGTATCATGTGATATAAATCTATTTTTGTGGTTGTTGTCCACACTTTTTAAAAATAATATCATCATTGTTGATTCCTGAAGTTTTTGGGGTAGCACATGGACATGGAGACCTGTGTGCAGTATCAGGTGCTGCACTTCAAGGTGTGGACCAGTTGGAAAGAGTGGGAGGAGCACTGAGAATGCTCAGCATTCCTGAAAATCTGAGGTATGAATTGACTCAGAATTATTTAAGGTAGGAAAAAAATGGGGGTGAGGAACAGGGCAAGCATTGTAATCAATTCCAGAAATTCTTGTGAAGAGAATCGGGCAGGGGGAAATAAAATCTATTCTTGGTGTCCATCATATGTAGGATGAGAAATTCTATGCTGCAAAGCAGGAAAGATTTGGTTAGTTAATAGGATAAAGTTCTAATAGAAAGGCTTCTGTTTTATTGGAGGGAATTGCCAGGGGAGGTACTGAAGCTTCCCTAATGGCTGGTCATTAAGAAGGAATTCAAGACCTGTCAGGAATGACCTAAGTGCTGAACTGAACCTGCCTTAGAGCCCTGGTGTGGGACTAGATGACTTTCTAAGATCCTTCTAGTTCTGTGAGTTTATTATTCTGAGCAATCTAAATGTCCTTGTATAATCACTTGAAGAACATTTTTTTTTCTAAGGTTTATGTGCTCTCAATAAACCTTTATAGCTTGCTAAACTAGAAATTTTTTTTTTTGGTCCAAAAGGTTTTTCATGTGTTCATTTATCCAAGTAACCCTTCACTGAACATGTTTTAATTCTTGTCATCTCATCCAATGGCATTACCATTTAAATCCGACTAACTGTTTTCTCTTATGCAGCTTAAGATTGCATTTTCCTTTTTCAGGGCCATTTCATTTTGGTTCTTTTTCTTTGATTAACAAGGGCTTTCACATTCTTCATGATTTCCAGGTGATAAGTCTGTCACTGAAATCATTGTTATTTCTCCCTAGAGGTATGGTTTTCTATTTCCTATTACTATATCTTATTTCTTCTCACCTTCTCCAATCTCTAAGGTCAGCCAGTTATTTCTGTGTGTTGTCCCAGCCCATCTGTGCATGGGCAATGCTGTTTAATGTCACCATGTCAAAGTCAGTGATGAACTATTTGATCTGAGTGTTTTTTCAGATGACACTTAAGGATCCACTCTCTAGTAGCTTTTCGCCAATCCAGTGTTATTCCTTTCACCTCTAGTCCTGGCTGTTTTCTTATGAGTAGTTTTTAAATTGATATTACAGTTGAGGAATTAATTTCTGTATTCCCCAGCTTAAAGACTAACCTCCCACCTGGAAACATGTCTACAGACCAGATTTGCCATTTATCCTTTGCCAAGAAAATAAATTTCCTATTTCCCTTCTGCTATGACCCTTGCAATAGTGGTAACATACCCTCAAACTGATTCTGTTCCTGTTTTTCAGGATCAGGGAGCTATTGCACTCTGCAGAACTTATTCAGCAGCATCCTTCATTCAGCATTAAGGATACTCCCTTTTATCTGTCAGTAGTCATTGCATCATCTGGTCAATCTGGAGGACTCTTCATTAGTTTAAAATTGTAATGGGCATAGCTTAATTTTTCTCAGTTTTCATCTGAGAAGAGTTTGATCTCTTGAGTACCATTACTATGCTGGTGTTCCAGTTCAGGAGCTGTCAAATGTTGCTGTCCCTGCAGTGTGGTTTCCATCAATGACAAGTTACACACAAATTATTTTTCAGGGGCTTCTGGGGAGGTTTTTCCCCTCAGGACTGTCTATGCAGGGATGGTCTGAATTTCCTGAACATATTTGTATAATTATTTCTGTCTTCCAGGACTTGCTGAGCTAATTAGCAGCTTTTTTCATCTTGGCTATTGACGTATTTCTTAGTGGCTCTTGACTAACATATGGTCACGGGGAAAAATAGTGGATGTTTGTGGCTACTTTTCTTTTATAAGCTGTTTACTCACTGGGATGGCTGCGAGTTCTCTTCACTCTACAGTGTCGTGTTTTCAGGCTAATCTAGGTTTCTAGACTATTGCATAGTTGCAAAATATGAGGTTAGAAATCTGCAGTCTCAGCATGCTGCTGAAGAAATGCAGAAATGAAAACATGGAGCAACAAGAGATGTCCATTTTCAGCCCAAAATGAGAAACATGGGAATTGGACAGGAGCCAGCAGTGTGTAGCCCAGAAGGCCAACCACATCCTGGGCTGCATCACCAGAGGGGTGGGCAGCAGGCTGAGGGAGAGGATTCTCCTGCTCTACTCTGCCTTTGTGAGACACCATCTGGAGCACTGCATCCAGTTCTGGGGTTCTCAGCACAACAAAGGTGTGGACCTGTTAGAGCCTCCAGAGGAGGCCACAGAGATACTCTGAGGTCTGGAGCCCTCTGCTCTGGACCCAGGCTGGGAGAGCTGGGGGTGTTCAGCCTGGGGAAGGGAAGGCTCAAGGGAGACCTCATTGTGGCCTTCCAGTAAGCCCACAGAGCTTATAAAAAGCAGGGAGAGCAACTCTTTATGTGGGTTGAGAGTGATAGGACAGGGGGGAACTGTTATAACCTAAAAAGGAGAGATTTAGAGTAGCTGTTAGGAAGAAATTCTTTACCAGAGGGCAGTGATACACTGGAATGGTTTGCCCAGAGAAGCCCTTCTCTACAGAAAAAGTGATCTGCTCAGTTCTGAAGAGTCTATTATATAACCCCATAGCACATTTTGTTAGGGTAAAAAGGGGGAGGGGTGGTGGCAGCAGCTTTTTAATGTAGTGAAACCAGATCTCTGAGCACACAGCCGAGATTGCAGCCGCTGGCAACCCAAAGAGAGACAGCTTGAGGGAGCAGCTCTGTGCAGGTGGGAAAGCAGCAAGGTCAGTTGTGCTCAAGAGCAAAGGCACTGGCACCTACCTGGGCACCAAGGGTTGAAGAGTAACACAAACTGGCCCAGGTATCTGGAGAAGATCTTGTTCCCTGAGGTGACCCTGAGGGTGAGGTTGTATCGCCCAATGACAGCATTGGCTGGGCTGGATATTGTAAAGTTCGTGGATCCAGAGTCGCTGGGTCCTTGGGCAGCACTCCAGCCACTGCCCCCCGCCTCAGACAGGTTAAATGCAGCCCTTGTGCGATGAGATTCCGAGGGGGATGGCCCTGCCAGAAAGAAGGAGTCACTGGTGTCCATTCCAGAGTGTGGTTTCAACACTGACCTCACACTTGAAACTGAGCGTATTGGGGTGCAGGAAGCACTAAAAATACACGCAGAAAAACTTCATCTCTAAATAGAATAAGGAGAGAACTGCAAGGAATAAAGATTACAATTCTCTGAGAACATGGATTAAGGTGTGGGAATGTTACCTATTTCAGTGACAAATCCTAGGCTCTCCCCATTCTGCCTTGGTCTGTTGAAGTACAGGGTGATGTTGAAGGGCTGTCCTCGCCTCACAGTCAGCTCGGTGTTGGCGTATCTGTCAGTGTGGTGGTTGGCTGCGTTCACTGATGGCTGCCAGCTGATGTGTGTCGGGGTCAGATCTATAAAACACAAGAGAAGTCATGGAGAAGCAACCACCATGAAGTCATTTGCTGTTTAGTGACATGATGAGGTTACTAAGAGCAATTACCTCTTGTGGGAGGAAGTACAACTACAAAGCAGATGCCCCATTAAATTAAGTCTATTGGTCAATAATAGAAATCTTTCCTTGGGTTTTGTTAAAGAGCCCTCATACAGAGTACTTATGTACTTCCCATACAGTGCTGGTGCTGTTTTTCCACTGGGCTTAAAAAAAATTTACAGGGGTGAATTGGTGTCATTTCATAATCAGCACCAAAGAAAGTGGCCTGTAGCCCCTCTACATTTTCAACATATATATTTTTAGGATCACAGGAATGGCAATTAGGACATCTTACTTTTCCTGCTTAGATTCTGATGCCATTTGGCCTAGATGCAAGTAAAAATGCATAGTGAGAGATCATCATCATATGTTCATCATATGGAGGAACAAGAGGTATTTGAGGACGTGCTGAAGCTTTTGACAAATCAGTCAGTCTGTCTGAATCCAGCTCTGTTCAAAGTGACAACTGGACCACTGCAATTCCTGTTCTAGTAGGCAGTAACTTCATGTCATAGAAGAATTTTGACTCGCAGTGTGCTTGGAGTTCTCTGATAGTGTCCTCCTGCACATGTGCTGTTATTATGGTCTGTGGTTTAAACCCCATAAGGTGGTTCCTGACACCTCAAATGCTACACTGCGTTTTTGGCAAGCAAATGTGTATATGATCTGCCTTGCAAGATTGTTTTCCCTTTCCTGTTCTGTTGCCATGCTCAAACCTGAGCAGTTATGCTGTCTCTGGGAATGCTGAGAAGCACCTTCTGTGTTTATATCTGCCCTGGGAGACTCTACAAAATATACCTGCAGCGTTTTGTTTCAAGCTGTGACAAATGCTCAGGGCAAGTACCTTGGTGAAGGTCCTTCCAAGCCATTTTTATTAATGTCAGTATCATAAATGCCATGAGGTTGGGGGTGGGGGAGTGGGGACAGGGTGGGGGCACATCACCACCACCATTCTAAAGGGAAATCAAAAGAAAACAATAATATTAACAAAAATAATAGGATGGAAAGGATGGATTAATGGCTATGTAATATCACTGTAGGGATCTTCAAACAAGCTTCTAGGTCATACCATGGAGCTTATCAGTGACATACTAAGTCAGACCTGAAACAATATAGCTGCATATTAAACCACAATTTACACCTAATCCTTGAAGAAGAGGTAAAAGTAAAACTAATTCATGCAAAGAAGTGTTATAATTAAATTCAAGGAAGAACTTTTTTTCTTTTGGTAAAGACCACAAAGAGGTAATGTGAGAAAGTACTGATGGGCCGAAAAGGAGAATTTTTAGCATGAATAATGGGACAACAGTGAACTGCAGTTAGTTGCTGCTCTCCCTGCAAAGCTGATTTGTAACAGTTTTTTCCAGCATTAAATGAGGAAGAACCCTGCTTTGCAATTGCCCAGCTCAATAATCATTTTCATTTCAAACTTGAAAAAGCAGAGATACTGTCATTACTGTTTTCCTTTCTTAGGGTTTTAATGCATCTTTGAATTCCCATCTCTAGGTTCCATGCTCACAGCTCCATTAGAATGGATTGCACAGATTTTGTTAATACCAAGCATAACACATCTCTGAAAAAGCATTTTAAAAATGGTGACTTTTGGAGTAATGAAAATTTCTTTTCTCCTCCCTGTCCCAATATCCTCTGTTTAGCTCAAAAATTATTCTCAAACAAGTCTTAACAATAACAACATTAAAACTTTGAAAAGGAAGTGCAAGAACAAATTACAATATAAAATTTCCTTCAGATAAGAAATCTGAGCAGATACCTACAGGGCATGAATCCTGAGGAAACAGCCCTGAGTAAGTACCTGCTGAAGGGAAGCAAATGACTTGCAGAACTCACCTGCCATTCCCTCAGCTTATGAGAACTGCATACAACTTCCACTTTGTTCTTCAAGGATGTCCAAGTCACATCAATCATAAAAAGAAAAAAACCCAGCAATCTTTCTGTGCTGTCAGCTGAAATTTGAGAGAAGGGAGAGGTACTTAGCAGTTGTTATTAATACCTGTAAAGTTGTCAAACGAATTAACTGGTTCCCATAATATACGTCTGTCTAATGCCAGAGTTCCTACTCAACGTGGGTGTAATTATGGGAGGAGATACCAAAATTATTTACTCAGAGGAAATGCATGCTCTTGAATCCCAAGACAAGAAGAACTTCCTACAAAGATAATAGGTGTGCCGTGAATAAGTTATCTTTAAGGATGAGGAAATGAGGAGCCTGGTGGGACGTAAAAGCTGTCTGAAGGAAAAAGGAGCATTTCCTGATGACTTAACTTCCATGTTGGTTAATATCACTTCTGGGTTTGTCCAATAGCTGTGGGTTGGTTTCAGAGGGTTTTTTTTGTCTAATATTATCTCCAATACCCTCTGACATAGAAAATTACAAGCTCCCACTAGAAACAAATATCTGTTTACCTGTTGAGTTAGCTCTATCTATTAATATTTCCCAAAAGTTTTATTTCAAAAAGAACTCACAAGCTAATGACCTTGAGTACTTTTTGTCAGCACAAACTTTAAGCCTGTCTGTTTTAACAGCCATGACTATATTTCTTTTTGGGTTTATGAATATATTTATTTTTGGTTTTGTACCATCTCTTTGTAAAAGAGTACAAGTAATAAAATGATGTAGTTTTGAAGAGGATTATCTCCTTAAGATTCTGCAGCCCCACTGATCATGTTTTAGCACTCAGTAAATACTTAAAAATAAATCAGTCTGAATTTTAAGTTATAGGGAAAGAAAAACAAACTAAAAAAGCAGCAAGTTAAGCTCCAGCAGCTGTTCCTAAGGTTGATTTTACAAGACAGGCTTCTTGTATCTTTTTGAGGAACTTTGTTTTCATACTACAAAGACTAAGAGCACTTACTAATATGCCAGTCATGCCAGCCCTATCCCAAAGAAAAACACTGAGGCTTTTCCCACTAGGCAGCAGTATATCTGGCACAGTCCATCTCCACTTACATTATAATTCCGCGGTTCTTCCTTCCCGTGGAAGCTTCCAGGATGTTCAGGCTGTCAGAACTTGTTCCGGGAATCACCTCAAATGGGTTTGATTGCTGTCCAGAGCTACTTCAGTTGGTCTTTTTCTCTTCTCCTTAATTCATATTCCTTGGAAACCATAAGAGCCACAAGCCTCTGATGCTGCCCGATCTTCACACGCAGCCCTAGTGACAAACCGCATCGACCAGTTCTTGGGTTCAGGCGTTCAGTACTTACAGTGATTGCCTCAGACCTTACACATTGCTCCCACTGGCATTTGACTGTTTCCTTTCTTCTTCCTTGCTACTCACGCACGTAATTAAGTCTCGGAACACTTTTTCTGTCTTGGCTGCAACCACCTCCTTTACCTCTGCAAGGCACGCCCACAGTGGTGCTCACTGAGCCACCAGAGCCTCTCTCAGACTGGCCTACATCCCAAACTGGCACCTGCCAGTCTCACCTTCACCACAGCAAAGCACCAGCAGCTGCTGTTGTAATCCCTTTGGAATGCAGCAGTCATGGTTCCTAAGTGACTAATGGCTGAGCATTGTCACAGGTGTTTTTCCTAGCTCCATTCCACCCACCCATCATCCAAAATGGTTCAAAATGCTTTGTTCCTCTTTTCCCCCTTGTATCAGAGTCTTGGAATTGCAGTTCAGTTTGCTAACTGTCGGAGAAAAACTTCTTGATTTCATTCTTCTCCTTAATAATTTTGTCTACTGTTCATATCCCCAGAGTAACTAAACCCACCTTACACTTGTCTTGTTACTACTTCTTACTGGAACGAGGAAAGCAGCATAAATTCAACAAAAAACCCCAACCCACTGCAGAATCTCTTCTGTGAGTCTGTACTGGAGTTGTCTTTTAATTAGACACATTAACTTCGTGTGCATGGAGTGTTGCAGGGGGAAAGTCTGATTTAAAGATTTCTCCCACTGCTGCTCATGCAATTCACTTGGCTTTAGCACACTCTGGGTGTTTCACACACGAGAGATGTAAAAATAAGTCATTAAGTGTATATCTACATTCTAAACGCAAGGCTGTGCTTGAGCTTGAGCTTCTACTGTGGTTTACTGTAGCCCAGAGGAAGCCACCAAGATGATCAGAGGGATGGAGCTCCTCTCCTGTGAGGAAAGACTGAGGGAATTGGGTTTCTTCAGCCTGGAAAAGAGAAGGCTTTTGGGTGATCTAATTGTGGCCTGCCAGTACCTGAAGGAAGCCTACAAGAAAGATGGAGAGAGACTATTTACAAGGGTGTGGAGTGACAGGGCAAGGGGGAATGGCTTCAAACTGACACAGAGAAAGTTTAGATTGGATATTAGTAAAAAATTCTTCCCTGTGAGGGTGGTGAGGCCCTGGCACAGGGTCCCCAGAGGAGCTGTGGCTGCCCCATCCCTGGAAGTGTTCCAGGCCAGCTTGGATGGGGCTCTGAGCAACCTGGGATAGTGGAAGGTGTCCCTGCCCAAAACAGGAGGATTGGAACTAGATTATCTCTGAGGTCCTTTCCAACCCAAGCCATTCTGTGAATCTGTGATTTACACAATGAGAGCTCTTGGCTCTGGCAAGCCTTGAGGAACATCAGGAAAAAAGAGGAGATACTGCTGTGGGCTCCTTGCTCAGCCTCTCTGTAGCTTGTCCCATTTAATGTCCAGTGTGGTCTCATACTGACATCCTGTGACTGGGGCAGGAAACCAGGATGGCTGCAGGTGCCCTTCTAAAGCAATTCTGCAGGCTGCAAGGACAAAAGAACTTCATAACCAGTCTGAGCTTGGGCTCCTCAGCAGTGAGAGGTCCCCGTGACAAGTCACAGTACCCTGTGTGGTGTGGTGGGAGTTGGGGCACAGAGTTAAGATTTTATTGCTCCCTGGCCCGACAGGGCAATAGAGCAGCAGCTTGGCTTTCCATCCACTTTACCTACACAGTCATTTTCAGTCAGAGCTTGACTTACTGTTACACAGTTACTGCCCATAAACCAAGTCACTCACTGGGCTACACCTAGTCCACAGGAACCCATCATGTAGCCTGTACCAGTCCTCCCATAAAGGGTGTAAGTTTGCTTTACTAAACTCGAATCCAAGAGATTACTTCCTGACACATAATCTATAGTGAAGAATTCCTAACTCTTCTCAAGTCAAAATACCCTCAGACTTAAGATTGTCCTGCCTTTTATTCCCAAACAAGACTTTCAACAAGTGCAAAATATCAACATGCTAAAATATGTACGCTGAGCTGGGCAATTATCCCCATGTGTTTGGTGAATGGCTCTCAAATTGGACACCACCCAAATTCCTGTTGAACATTTCCTATGCCTCATTTGGTCACTGTGATTTACAAAAAAAAAAAAAAAAAAAAAAAAGAAAAAGAGAAGAAAAGAATTTGGACGGAAA
>VZTH01014295.1:27133-53064 GCA_013397815.1 Aleadryas rufinucha | reverse complement strand
TTTTAAAAAAAAAAAAAAAAAAAAAAAAAGGAAAAATGTCAGGACAGCGTTTGTAGCGAAGAAGGCAAAGCTAAATGACATAAATTGTGCAAGTCATCCTCACTCTGTCCTAGTGTCACAGTTCCAGAAAGGAGAAACACTGCTTTGGAAGTTTGCTGGATAAGGCTTTCAGTATGTAACAATGAGTTTATGAATGTTTGTGCAGAGACATCTGGAGCCAGGAGGAATTAATTCCAAAGAAAGCCAGACAAAAGTCAAACAGTCTCTAAGTAGAAGGTAAAATGTTCTTTTTAATAACATGGACACTCAAAACAGTAAATGAAGAATCAACCATTCCTCCGTTTATTTAAAATTACAATGTCAAATTGCAATGATATGATGTTGCTGATCCTTTATCAGAGGAAGTGAAGATTTGTTTCGCTGATTATCTCATTGTTTTCTATACAAGATTTCTTATCACACTTTGTTCAGTTTATACACACACAGACCACTCTGTGTTGTTGTATATCTTCATGTTAGTTAATCACATTTACCATCTTAAAGGTCTTGATATCTGCAAATTTATCACAGGAGAAATTAACAAGTAGATGCTTGGGACCCGCCTCAGAAGGGGTAAGTTTAAACTTGGTACTGGATTTCTCACTGGCTTTCAGTGGTGGTATACTAGAAAAAAGGAAACAGAGAGAAAATACAAGTTAGAAACAGGTTTATGCATCATGCTTGAGTTTCTTCACTAATCATCTTTCACCTGGAGTAAGAATTCTTATCACTTCAAAGTAAGATGGCCATGAAAAGACCACACATGACTTGGCTAGCTGATAAGTGTTTAAAGACTCAGATCCATACATTAGTGCTCTCACAAATTCATTATGCAGTAACCCAGATAAGCCCACAAAGGAGGACATAATAATATGTGAGATAAGACTTCATGCAGAACAGAGGGTGTAAAACACATCACTGAATCATTGAAAAAGAATAATCTAAGACCATGAAGAATGTTAATACCAGCTCTTGAATTAGAATAGATTATAGCACCAAGAAAACCTCAGTGTTTACAGAGCAGGAAATTCTGAATGGAAGTTAAAGTGTTTTACACCAGTGTATTTTGTAATTCTTGGAAACTCTTGTTAATGTTTTTCCCTAACCCTGTAATATTGTCTTGTCTTGCCTGAGGATAAAATTGTATGGGCTGGTAAATTCCCTCAGGAGAGCTTATAAATGATGGGATGGAGCATTCCTAATTGCTCAAGGGCAAATGGCAATGTTAAGTTGCTGTGTTTGTTTGTTTGTGTTTGTCTGTGTATTCAGTTAAAGAGCATGTTCCCATATCCCAGGTATTTTCCAGAAATAACTGTGTTTGTGAGGATCTGTCGACATGCTAAGCATGGAGCAGACTTGGCTTTGTGCTTTTCAGAGGTCCCACCCTTTGAGATCACAACCTGTGTCTAAGCAGTATTAATTTTTATTCCCAAAAACCAAAAATTTGGGTGGTGTATCTGCTTTTTACATGTATTTCTACCTGTTGGATATAAATACAATTTGTTTAGAATGCTGAGCACCCAGATTGGCACCTGCAGTCCATTTAATAAAGTGAAAAAAATATCCTTGTTAATATATGTTGTAATTTGGGTAAGTATGGACAGAAATAGTCATGTATCTGTTGTTGGCCTTTGATCACAACAAGAAGGTGCAACCTGTCCGGCCTATAGCAGAATAGACAGCCTCAGCAACATTTACAGCTTGGGTAAGCATGAGTTTCTTTTCTGGAACTGTGTGGTCCTGCTTGATAGGCAGGAAAACAAGTTCTGTCCAATTATGACAGCAATTATTTGACCTCCAAACCATGGAGCCAAAGCCCAGCCTAGATGAAGAGCTGGTTCATCGCTGTGTGCTTTGTTATGAGATGTTACACACTGAGTGGCCTCCCAAGTTACAGCAAGAAGAAAATGATGTCTCATCCCACAGTCCAGTTCCAACTCATCCATGCCCACGTTCTTGCTCATGTATCTTTGACAGCAGAAAGGAGACATTGCTCATGCTTACCGTAACTCCAGGACTCCTCGGAGCAGGTCACTGCCTTCCACCTGCAGCACACAGTCCTTCACCTCTGCATCGATAGGATTGGTAAATGCCACTTCCACAACCACCTCTTTATTCACTTTTGCTTCACCAAGTACCTGTGCAAAGAAAATGCTTGTGAGGCCAGGTTCTCAGTGGTCTTTTCTATCTGAGCCTTTTCAGGCATCAGAAGAGGAGGTGTTATGAGATGCTGTGATGGACCATGGCAGAATGTGAGCAGAAGGTTTCTTTCAGGGAAGAAAGTGCTCATAAAGAGCTCACTTCCCCTTTTCTCTGCCCCTGCAGTTACAGCAAAGGGAATTTACCTGTATGTCGATGGCAGGATTGTCCAGGGTGATGTTTCTTTGCACAAGCACTTGAATCCCATCTTCTACATGACATAAAGCTGTGACCTGGATTGTTTTGTCTGTAGTTAACTGCTGCTGGTATTCAGGATACTTTATCTTAATGGGAAATTTTTTTTCTGGAAGGAAAAAAAAAGGAATTGTACACACTTTTATAAGCCCAAAGAGCTTCATATCTAATGTTAGTATTTTCCTTTTATGCTGTGACTAGGACTAGGAAGGTCTTCAGCCATCACTACCAAAATTAATTCATGTAAATCTATCAGTTTGCTTTAGATAGTGAGTTTTTCAATGTTATCCCTTCTCCATTCACTACTACTGTATTCCCTGGCTTGCTTTCCTCCCTATTGCTCTGAAAGATGCAACAGTGGGAGTTTGAGGAGTTTACTGGTGCCTCTCCAGCAGTTAAGTTACATATTAGAGAAATGAATTATTATTTCTGCTTCTTGCTAATGACTTGAAGCCTAAGATTAATACAGGATAGTATCAATTGTGATTCAGTGATCTTTCACCTCACTTTAGAGATGCTGATATATCTCTTCTCCCAGGCTCCTAATGGTAACATTTTCCAAAATGTGAAAAGTACCTGGGGACATGATAGTGTGACACGTGCCTTGTTAATGTTTGTGCAATGTAATGTTTTTCTCAGCCTTTTCTACACAGGGATTTAAGACTGCAGTTTGTTAGAGCTTTTTCCCCCAAGCTGACCAGCCTCCAATGCTCATTTACTGATAAAACCATTATGATTAAAAGATATTTGAAAAATTACCTTCCTTTGGAGCCAGAGTGACAGATAAGGAGTCCTTCCAGATCTCATTGACTGGTCTTCTAGTATACAGAGTACTCCATGCAGTCATATTTACATTTACAGTCTTAGCATCAGATTGTAGATTTTCAAGAACTAGAAGTAGGTTGAGATCTTTGCCAACTTCTAAAGAGCCAGCCACCTTGAATTTCCCTGAGATGTCAGGCTTCTGTTCAATTTCGTCTTGTGTTGGTGCTGTAGGATCAAATTTATCCTCAAGTCCTAGCTTCTTACGGGCTTTTTTAAAAATATCTCTTTCTTTTGCAGAGCCTGTCAGGGAGAACCATGAAAATTATCCTCAGCAGTTAACATGCATCTCTTATTTTACATGGCTGCTAGAGACAAGCTAGAAGGATGTAGTGTCTGTATTTAGAGATAAACAGACCTCCTGTTTTCTACAGCCATACCTCATTTTCTGGTTCTGCAGTCAGTAATGGCATTGTCCTTCTGATAACTTTTTTTTTTAACATAAAATCTTAAGTCTAAAGTTTCTCTTTTCCCATTTCTATCCCTTTTTATGGCTGTAACATTTAGAAATGTGAATTTGTATTTGCTAGTACAGAGAAAGCCCCAAATGCTGGGGAAGGCTGATGGCACTGTCTGGCTGGCAGCCAACCATCCACCCAGCACCTCACTCCCCATTTCCATAGGAGGGGAGAAGGCTCGTGGATTGAGGCAATGGCAGTTTAACAGGGAAAGCAGAAGCTGCTCGTGAGTGAAGGAACAAGAGAAGCATAAATGAGCACAATCAGACCCAAAGGACTGACAAGGTGATGTGCTCTTTGAAAGAGTTGCTTCTCCTGGGCCTAAGTGCTGATTTAGCTCAGATTCCTGTAACAGGCCTTTCATCCTGCAGATAAATAACTGGGCTGTAGCCTAATTCTCTCTAAGTAGAGGCAGACAGTGCATGTCAGCAATAGGCAGAGGGAACAGTGAATGCTTTATTTGGAGATACTTGGACTTGCCTTGTTTAGGTCCCACAAAGCAACTCCATATCAGAAAAGGCAAGGCAGTAGCTTTTTTACTCAGTACCTTTTCTTCCCTTTTCTGTAGGAATTGAATAAATCAAATATAAATTCTGCTCTTACTTTATAAATGCACAAAATTTCCCTCTAAGATACTCCTAGCTGAAAGTTTATATACTTTTGGGAATGAAGCAGCTATGTGATCAGAAGAACCAGTGGTTTTACCTACCTTCCTCATATTTATAATCACTGGTGACATCTACACGATCGTCTCTACCAACTGCCTTTGTACTGATGGAGTCACCAATTTCTGTAGACTTGGAGAATATTAAAGTTTTCTTTCCAGTTGCAGAGTCATAATTCCAGTACATGCAGTCTGCATTCACTTCTGCAAACACGAATGGGCAGTCGTAGTCCAGATCTACTTCTCCTTCTTTGATGGCATACCGCGAGGCAGGACCACACTGATAAATTCCTACAGCATCAAGGAAAAAGAATTTAGGCATAATTAGGTCTTTGACAGTAAGCAGATTATTTGACAGATATTTATCACTGACTCCTGAATTGCCCAGTGCTGCTGTCCCATTCAACCCCTTTCATCCACATAAACCCTCATACCAGGCCAGTCATCAATGGATCTTGTGTTTATTCTGAAAGTACACTTGATTTATTTTATATTATCCCTTAATTTTCAATGGCTTTTGATACCTACATTGGAAATACAGGAATTGCTGTAAAAATTGCTCCTGAAGTCTAGTTTCTTTCTTGGCATCCACAGATGATCTGAAGCTTTTCTAATGCAACCGATAAAGTATTTTCTTCTGTAACTATTTCTGAGCAGGCTGACAAATTGCTTTTACAGTGATTTTACTCTTTTTTCCCCTTCTCTCTATAAGTGACTGACTTTATAATTTTTCAACATTATTCCTGAAATAAAATTTGTATAAAATACCTCCACTTTCTTCTTGGGGAGTTGCATCCAGAACTTGCCATCCACTGTATGAGGGGCCCAAGTCGTTGCGTGTAAACCAGCTTTCATTCCAGACATGGAAATTCCTGTGTGCAAGAATGAACAAACCAAGCTACTAGTATGTGTTTATGAATTCCTGTCCACATCCTTTAATCAGCCATCTTAGTTACATGGATCAAATGCCTTTATTTGCACAGGTTCTTATCTGAGACTCACCACTTCTACCCTGACCCCTGACTACATTAACTAGAAAGATGCTGAAAATTGCACTGTGGAATAGACATAAATGTTCAAGGGCAGAAAACAAATTTGTGAAGTTATACAAAATGTCTTGAGCCTATTCTTCTCCAAAAGTTTTGAGCTGATGCACTTCCTTAGTTTTAGGTGGTTCCCTTCTGGCACAATGCTACAGTTATACGTCACTTATATTTAGAATAGGTCCAGAACAAGAAGGGGAGTAAACAGACAAAAAACTGAGGGACTACTTCTGCTCTTTGCTGAATGCAAGGTTGTTTGAACTGCATTTGATGCTTAATAGAAGCAGTAGCTAAATTATTTCCACTGCAAATTATGCCACTGCAAGAAAAGTAAAAAAAAAAAAAGATAGGACAGGTGATTCTGTTGAACTTTTAGTTTAACATGAACTCGTTTTGAAGAATAGCTTCAGACTAGGTTAAGCCCCCACTGTTTGACATATCCAGTGCAATATTGCAAATTTTCAGTCATCTGTGGCATCATAACTGTGACTTTGCCTGCCCTGGCTTCAATTAGCTGTTGTAATTAGTGTCACAATTCTTTGTTTAACTGAGAAGGAGTGAAAACACCAAGTTTTGTATTATTATTTTGTAGTATTTTTTATCGATCCTCTCTGTGTGTGTAGTAGTTTTTAAGGCACTTTTTAGGAAGATAAAGCATTTGTCATTAGAATCTGTGCTCTGCACCTGAAGAGACCATAGGCATTGATAAGCTCTACTATTGAATATTGACCCTTACCATATGCTGTCAGCTCCCCTCTCCAAATGATTTCCATCTGCATCATAAAACTCATCCACACGCAGATTTCTGTCTGCATCATGGGCAGAACTGAAGTTTGTAATTGTACGAGTGGGAATCCCCAGACATCGGAGCACTGAAGAATGAGGAGAAAACCACAGTCAGAAAGGAATATTTCTGCAGGTTTCATATAGCATAGTAATGTCTTCAAAGGCTTCCATATAGGAAATATTATTAGTGCTTCTTTTAATAGAATCTGTGCAATG
Source organism: Aleadryas rufinucha (assembly GCA_013397815.1). Taxonomy (NCBI): domain Eukaryota; kingdom Metazoa; phylum Chordata; class Aves; order Passeriformes; genus Aleadryas; species Aleadryas rufinucha. The sequence goes on along the minus strand of VZTH01014295.1, from coordinate 46,642 downwards.
TCAGTCATGTGCATGACATAAAACATACCTGTGGTCAATACTGCTGCAAAAACCCAACATTGTCCATATTTAACGGGCTTGAATCCTGATTTCTTCCAGCTTTGCAGGATTTCACCACTTCCTGTCCAGCTGCTGGGATTTTTACCACCCTCATATTTTCCACTCCAGTTTCCTAGCACCACCCCTTGGTCATCATTGGCGTTGACCTGAAAAGATACTCACTAAATTTATGATGAGGTAAATTAAGAGTTTACTACCTGTCTGAAATGGGCCTGGGAGTTACAGCAAATGCCATATTGAATTTGAGCCAGCAGTGCTCCCTCCTCAAAAAGGGAATGCCCACAGTAAGATACATTAGGAAAAGTGTGGCCAGGAGGTTGAGGGAGGTTGTTAACCCCTTTAATTATCCCTAGTGAGGCTGTGCCAGGAGTCCTGTCTCTAGTTTTGGGTCTCAGTTCAAGGGGATGTTGAGACACTGAAGAAGACTCAGGAGGGAGGGCTACCCAGATGGTCAGGGGTCCTGGAGCACACAATCTACAGGGAGAAGTTGAGAGCACTGGCCTAGTTCTGTCTGGTTAAGGAGGATGGGGGGGAATGTAAAACCAGCATACAACTATTTGAATGTGTGTTCTAACAAACCTTTCTCTTTTATATACCAAGAGGCAACAGCAGAAAGCTGTAGCTTGGGAAAATCTTATTGACAAGAGACAAATTCCTCATTAGAAGGATAGTGCAGCTCTGGACTGGTCACCCACAGGGGCCACAAAACCTTCCTTGGAGAGTTTCAAAGCAGCCTGGCAAATCCATGGCTGAGCTGATCTATAACTGTAGTTCCACTGCAGATGGGTGGCTGGACTAAAGACCTCCAAGCAACTGGTCCCTCAACCACCCCTGTTTTATATTTTCAGTTTGACTCCTGGATATCAAAGTGATAAGTATCAGAACTACCCCAGAGGAGATAAATCTAGCAGGCTCAGATCAGATAACCACTTAGGTGTTTCTCTGGCTCATAATTCACCACCCATATTGTCTGGTGCATACAGTGGCCTAAAATTCTCTAAGAAACGTGTTCATATTTACTTTCATTAACTACTTTTAAAGGACACTTAGTAATTTGGACTTTTTGAACATGTTGCTTACCATTGCACTGAGAACACGGCCCAGATACTTGGGGTCGTGTCGGTGAGATACATCAGTGACAGGATCCTGACGGTAGTATAAGCTTCGATCCATTATGGAGAGGCAAATATTGAGGATATCTCCTTGAAACTATGGTACAGAAATAAATTAGTATTGTGGAAACACGGATTAATCTACTAAAAATCAGGATGCAGAGAGCCATGTAAGCACTGAATGTTTTTTTTTAATCACCAGATGAAGTGCTGCAGAGCTCAGCCAGGCATTACCATATAAAAATGTGGCCGCAACAAACTCTGAAGATCAGAACTCACAGAGCTTTTCAAAACTTGGAATCTGTGGACTCGAGGCCTCTCAGCATTGCTGCAGTGCTTTACTACTCTGAGGCTACTTAGTCTTAGTAAAGACATAAAGGTGTCTGCTGGCTGCACTTCCAGGGCAGAGCAGGGACTAGTAAATTACAGATCCTCATATTGATCAGTGAAACAGGGCTTGGCACAAGTGCTGATTTCAACACCAGAGTCCTGCTCTTCATAGATTTATGCAATGAACTGGAAAAAGCAGATGACCCAGTTCATGCAAAAACAATATCTGGTGTTTCAGTGCTACAGTTACCTGGCCAAAGTTCCATCCAAAGCCACTGATACGATTTTTATTGCCTGCAAAAATTATGCCAAACTCTTCTAGCACATATTCTTCACACTCAGCCTTGTTAGGCATGAACACATCATCACCTGAAAAACCAAAACAGAGAGATGTACAAATATGGCAGGCAAAATGAAACAAAACCTCAGGAGTCTTGCTCTCTATCTGTAAGAGTGCTTGCAGATATCCACCCTTTGCTGTTCTTGCTGCTATAAACAGATCATGAAACTCAGGATCTTCTACAATTAGAGAAAGGGGTGGGAGGTGTCTGAGTGAAGAGGGAGGTATGACACTGCCAAATCTGTGAGAAAATGGTAAGTATGACTCTTTTCTTGGTTCTACAGAGGCCAGACACACTCTTCTAAACTTGTGCAGAAGTAGGGAAGCTCTGTCAAAAGCAGAACCTAATCTTTTAGGACAATGAGCTCTCCAGTATGTACATGCTACAGAGCTGATTTTATGTACCAGAAGGTCCTAAGAAACTGTTAGACACTTCTTTTTTGTCACTGATACATTATGTTGTCAATGTTCAGCTGCTATATTAAAATATAGATCAAATGGAGAAGCTGCAAATATTAATGAAGCTAAAAGCAACTTAGGTCTTTAGAGGAATTTCAACATGTTCATACCTGAAGACCAAGGGTTAAAAAGCAAAACAAAAGTGCCAAGACTTGTTGGAGGGGAGCTGCCAATTTGAACACTGAGCTTGTAACGTCCAATGACAGCATTATGTGGGCTGGAAATGGAGATGCTGACAGAGTTGGAACTGGTGGACTGTAGAACTGCACTCCAGCCCTCCTTGCTCACTGTGCTGGAGATACCAAACGTGGCCAAGGTCTTGGTCGCCTTTGAGGGTTTTGGACCTTTTAAGAAAAACAAAAACCATTTTTTTCCCAGCCTTGCTGAAATAGAGATTTAGTCATCAACAAACTCAGCAGGGGTGTAACCCTCCCCTCCGATGAATTTGTCCCATGTATTGGCAACTGAAGGAAGCTGTGGCTGCTCGCTGAGGTAGGAGTGATATAACAAATACCTCCCACAGTTCCCTGGCTATGTGAATGAGCACATTGGCTCTGGGGTATTCTCTTGCTGCTCTGTAGTGCATATCAGGCCAGAAGAATGTCCTGAGGCAGCATTACTCTCTCTATGAAAGAAGCTGGGGGCCATACCTGTTTCTGCAAGGAATATTAAGTTTTCCTCAGGCTTTTCTGCTCCATTGAAGGTGATAACGAAGGCCTGTCCTCTCCTCACAATCAGTTCATCACTGGAAAATTTACTTGTGTGGTGTTCTCTTGCATTTTCTTTCAGATGCCAGTTGGTACTTGGCTGCATTGCAGCTAGAAAAAAATGAGAAGAGCAAGAAAACTTGAGGGTACATCCAAAGAGGAAGGAGCACAAACACACTCTGAAGAATTGCTTATTACTTTCTACAGGTAACTGGTACCCATGTGAGGCTTCCACCAGAATTAGAAATAATTTATATGTGAGCATTTTTTTTTAGAAGAGACTCCATCTTGCATAGGCTGTTAGAGATTATCTGCATAATTAAATATAGGAGTAGTATATCCTGTACTAAAGGAAAATCACAAAGGCATCTAAGAGGAGAGAAACCTGAGAGAATTGAATATTTGTGAGTTACTTGAATAAAAATCTGACTGAACTCGATTAATTCTGTCAAGGTGTCATCCATCCTGACATGGTGTCATCCTAACAGAGGCACAGCCTTGCTGCCTCTGAATGAGAAATAAAGAAGCCTGACTGAGCTGAGGAGCTGTTGTGTATTTTAAGCCATGATGTGCTCTCTAGCTCCATTGTGTCACACAGCTGCCACTGTTGGAAGCACCTAACAAGAACATGTTAATGGACACTGGGCTGTCATTTGGCAGGGGAAGAGATGACAGAGTTGGAGAGAGAACACTACTAAAATATGCTGTAGAAAGCTCTTGCATGTGAACTATGGCTTCAGTCAGAGACCAGAGAACAAGCATCTGAGATTGGCTTGGCTCTGACATCTACAGAGCCTATGGAGGGATTTCTAGTAGGAGATGGCTTGATGGTTTAAACAAAGTGCAGAAGTACAGAAGAAAAAGATTTTTTCTCCCCCTGCAAAGAGGGAGAATAGGGAAGAGTAAGAGTGTGGTGTTTAGGAGTGGAAAATTATTACCCTGTGCCATTATTGAGTAAAAAAAATCATCATCCTATGTTCAAGCAGATTTATTAATGTAAAGATTTTTTTACAGCATGATCTTAAATTTATCAAGTTCAGACAAGTCTTGAAATAACTACATTGGTAGTTTTAGCAGTGCAGTCACAGTCCAAATGGAGAGGAACATGGTTTTTTATAGTACTGAGGCGAGAAGCAAGTATGATTTTTTTCAGGAACATACCTACTATTAAAAAAAAAAAGTTCAGAAACTTAGCAGTGAAGCACATCTATTGTAGAACCAGCTGAGGGCTCAGGGAGTTTTGCCTTTAAAAAGGCAGGAGTTGGAAAATCAACATGGGACGATTTATAACAATGGTCAGTTTGCATATCCATAAATATTAGCATATTTATATAAATATAAATATGAGCAAAACCCCACCACAGTAACAAAGCAACTGCCAAAACCACCCCCAAACCCCCAAAATTTTTGTATCCTCTCTGCCTTAACTTCAGGTTTCAGCCTTCTCTGCTCATTGTAGCCTTCCTCAGCCTTTGCAAAGATACATTCTCAAAGATCTGCTTTGCTTCTTTCTCTTACGTCAGATTTGTCAGTCTCTCATTTGCACTTTTCTGACAACTCCAAATAGCTGCAGACTTTCCCTTCTTATTTGCAAAATACAACATTTTTATATCAGTTAATATACCTGTGCTGCCAAATCTCATTCTGATAAGCTTGCTTTTCCCATGCACACAGTAAGTGAAAAAATGCAATTCCTGTGAAAATCCTTTTCCTGACTCTTGATGGAAGAATTTTCTCTTACTTTTTTTTCTTGGATCAAAACTCCTTAGAGAAGTAGTGATCTCTCAGTGTCCATTACAGAGATGAACATGATGTATGGAAGTAAGAAAGTAACTAACAGCATCCCAGGATGGGCTTCCCCCTTGCTCACCTTGGCCCATATCTGATCACTACGTCCTCTGTACACAGCTTCCGAAGCTTCCTCTCAGTGGCCTCCTCTACTTCTGCTGGCTCAAGGAATGACTGGTGCCTTTCACTTCTTTAAATCTGTTTGCAATATTTCCACTGGGGGTGGAGCTTGAGAGGCTGCCTTTGCCCCCAGCCTTGATCTGAGCAGTGGGACTTGAGGATTTATTTTTTATTCTTTTTTTCTCCTCTCTCAGTCCTCACATCCTCATCTTGTTTCCTTGCAACTGAACATCTGAAGCTTGGACAATATTTATTCCTAACAGTCTGGCTACTTGTTAAGAGTTTTTTAATGTATTTAAAGTTATAAGAACTTTAGTGTTTAGCTGCTTTTCTTTCTACTCTAATGATAGGGCATAACTCTTTCTTGTAAAACACTGTTTTTAATTTGAAATACTTCATGAGCAATATTTACAGGGAGTTCTTTCAATTAATTCCCTAAATCCGTTGTTTTGGAGCTGCTTTTTTTTTTTTCCCCCTGCATTGTAGTAACTGCAAAACAATGACCAAGCTATTGTCTCTGCCCCAGGTCCAATCAGGGCCAAATTTAAAGAACCAATTTTTCATTTATCACATAATTGCTGTTTAACCCCATTCAATAGACAAGCATCCCATGTCATATTTGCATGACACACCACAGTGACAAAAGGTAAGTACATTTGTGACTTGTGATAAGATATCTATCATTGCTTTCAGCTGGTGCACTACTATTTTTTCATAAGACATCTCTGACCATGCTGCTGGCAATGCCAATTTATGCACAAAAATCTTCCACGTAATTTCAAGGAGAGTGAATTTTGCTTATGCTTTGCAGGTGGCTCCACTTTGTGTTAAGAAAGAGAGAGACTAATTCTGATACTTTTATGAAACTACCTGTAAAATTTGATTAACTCAATGCACATCTTACAGATGCCTCTCAGTGATACCCATCATGCTGAACTGAGCACAGCTCTACACGTTCCCAAATTCATCATTTTGGTTGGCTGGGCTCAGTCTTCAGTAGCCCAAATTGTTCTGCTTTCTGGTTTGGATCATGTTTGGAAAATCTAGAATTGGAACTTGCTCAACCCATTTCGTGTACAGACGTGTTTTATTCATGTTTCATATAAAAACGTGTTGTTAGAAGAAACAATTTTTACCTGGCTGTAATTCAGACTTCTGCTTTGAATCTCTATTCATTAATTGTATTTAATCTTAAAAGGGACCGTGGTTTATCACTTGCAAAGCCCAATTGTGATTTTAAAGTGATAAGACTAATTCTTAAATTTAAAATGTCTTAGAATTTGATTAGAGTATTTGATGTTAAGACATACTCTCCTATCCATACTTTTAAATACTGTTAAATGTCACACAAACAATTTTCAGAATAAAATTAAGATTTCATCCTATCTTTGGATACACAGCAAACCGTTTTTCTTTGATAGGAAGGTTAGTTACTGTTGAAAGAAAAAGAACAACAGTTCATTTATGCTGGTTGTAGTAACGTCAGGAAGAACATGTCAGGAAGAACAAGTTGTGGCTGTTGTGTCAGCTTCTGGTGTTTATTCTCAGCTCTGCCTAAGTTGCCTTGCGGGCCTCTGGTGTGCTTTGTTTGTAAAACAGATGAATGATACATACTGGACCTTTGGATTAAAGATTATGGGCAAAGGTTGAAAATGATGGTTAAATTAATGAGAAATATTAACACTAGTCAGAACATGCAGTCAGCCAAGCAGAATGCATCTGACCCAGGCAGCTTCCTCGCCAAGGAATGTTTGCAGAGCTTGAGTGGTGGCTATAAATGTAGGGACTGCACAGGCAGGTGCTTGAAATCCTGTGGACAGCAAGAGAAGACTCTTGGACCTCAGAAAATTGAAGCTATAAGCCACCTTAGTATATTGTTTCATGTACCCAGAAGAAGGTATATCAGAACCATCTTTTGCAGACTGATCCAGTCATGTAATTCATAACATCCTTTTCCAGTAATACCCAGATTTTTTTCTTCACCTCAGTAACTGTTAAAGAAATGAGTATATAGGACTAAGAGTTTCAGCACCGAACAGCGAAGGACGTATTTGGTAACAGTCAAATTCCCCTCACTAAACTCCTTTCCTTCTTTCCAATGTTTTCTTTCACACCAACTCTATATGAATCCTCAGTGATACTTGAATTTTATGGAATGTCACCTATTATTAATTATGCTTTTGTTCAGGATGGGAAATTATTATCTGTAATAGTCTATCTGCTCCTATATTCTTCCTGAGCACAGCTCTTCTTTAACATATCCCTAAAGCATCGTGCTGCAACCACATGGCCGTGACTCATTGGGACTGCCTCCGTGGACTCGATGATCTTACAGGTCTTTCTCAACCTAAATGACTCTGATTCTGTGATTCAGTATCCTGAGAAATCTGGGCTATTCTCTCTCTTATCACATCCCATTTTTGAATAATTAAGCAAGAAATTCCATCAGCAGCCACCACTCCTGCTATCCTAGATACAGGAATTCAAGGGGTTTTCTACACCTTTGCTTTATTTGTGACCCACACTAGGGAGAGACCTGGGTCCCTGAACACTGGTGTGGACTGACTCATATCAGCACTTTTCAGGACTAGAACCACCTGACGTAGAATGATCAGGTCCTTATGGAACAATATTTGCCCAAGATCTCTTCTGAGCCTTACATATTGTCCAAGACATGCTTCTTATTTTCTGTCTCCCTCTTCCACTCACATGCCTTAAATAGCAGGGACATTTGGAATGGAAGCTTGCAGCCTGCTGCAGCCTGAAGCCTTCCTGAAGTTCCTGACTGTTTCTGAAGTTTGCCAATGGCCTTCCTTTGAGAACAGCAGAACTTGGCACAATCACCTTCCATATTGTCTGTGTGAGAAGGGTACCCTGTTAGCTGGGCTCAGATCTTCTCTTGAGATCTCGGCTCATTCCACATGAGGTGGCTTCTTCAGAGGGGAGGCTGACAATGACAGTAGTGACATGCACTAATATGTGACCTTCAAAAACTACCATGGGACCAGGACACAGGAATGAGCCAAACTGTCAGTGTAGAGACGGGGATGAACCTACGCTGGACTCTCCTGACAGCTCCCACAAAGTCACACAGCACCTACTATTTATAGCCTATGATATTTGAATGTATTTCCCTACCTCTCCCACTTAGGCACGCATGTCTTCCATTGGAACGGAGTAAAGACATTATTTGGAAGTTTTAACTTCCAGCTACTGCTGCACACTCATCATCCAAGCATAGCCCTGTGCAGGCTCCCATCACTGCCCTGCTCTGCTCCTTTCTTTGAGAACCCAGTGTGTTGTCCCATTCTGCGGGCAGATGCTCCCAGCGCTAACGCACAAACAAGATGCTTGCAGGTGTAGCTCACGCCTTAATTGTAATGACACTGAAGCTTAAAAGTGACAGAAAGAAGCTGAGATAATTATTTTCAGTGTGAGACTATGAAACAAATTGTTAAAACCTTAGTAGCAATAGTGGTGCTGCAGACTATCAAAACCCTTTAAAAAAATCAGGCAAACTTATAGGAACCTTTTAGGTGCTTTTCCCTTTTCTTTATGCAAAATCTTCTGGATTCTGTTAAAGCAGGTCCATTAGAGACTGGCCCACAAATGCACAAAGATTTTCTGGGAAAAAAGGTGTGTCTGTCTGCAGGATATGTGTCAGGGGATGGGAGGAGTAGGGAGAGAGGAAGAGAAGGAGTGAAAACAGCTCTGTGCACACACCTGCACACAAGCCCTCACAGTTTTTTACATTAAAAATTGTGCATGGTACTATGAGGAGCATCCACCTGCAGTTCTGACATCTCCAACTGAGCCTGGGCTTGGGTATTTCTTGGATCCTGGGTATTTCACAAGCAAGTGCTGATCATGATCAGCAAAAACCAGTTTGTTCATGAAATGCTGCATTAAATGATTCTTGCATTTCATGCAATAAGAAAATTATCATTGAGAAGGATAGATTGCTGTCTGAAATTTCAGGAGGAAGCTTTGAGAGAGAGCTCTGCTAAAATGTTCTAAGTTATTGGCAAATCATTGCTTAAAAGGAAATGTTACAATGCAGAAACAATTGGTTTGTGGGTTTTTTTTCCCCATTGCTGTAGATGAAGGTTTTAACTGTCCAGCTTACTGTATAGTTCTTTTGTTAAAAGAAGGATTTTTCTACTCAGTCCAATCTTTCAGCTTTGCCTATCAAATTGTGTTTTGCCATTTATTTAAACTCTGCTCAGAGAAGGAGATTTATGAAGGAATCTACAGCCCTATGCTGATCATATGGACCCAATTCCGTCCTAGCCTCAGTTCTGTTCTTAAACAAATAAACATATAGATGGTATCACACTTAGCAGCTGCACTCAGATAGTCATTAACTAACCACCATCAGGCCAGGCAAACAGCAGATGCTGTGAGGGATGCTGGCACAAGGTCAAGACAATAACAGGAATTATTTCAAATGATAGATATATGGATAAACACTTGTATTCTAAGAGCTTGTGCAATCACGTCTCCTAAAACTGTGAGAATGGGATAACTGTGCCTCTCTTGACCTGCATGAGGGGAAAACAATGCATGTCAGTTCTGCACTTGAGCCCCTGATCTGTGGGTGGTTGTTTTTTATTAATTTCCTGACCTTTTCAAGCCTAAGTCACATAAAGCCAGCACAGCATGTGCTCTGCCTAGAATAGGTAAAGTAGCATCCTCTTAAACTCAGGACTCATTTTATGCATTTATGAAGAGTACTTATAAGAAAGTGAGGAACAAACTTTTAGCAGGGCTTGTTGCAACAGGACATGGAGTAATAGTTTTAAACTGAAGGACTCTATTTAGATTGGATACAAGAAAGAAGTTTTTAACAGAGAGGGTGACAGGTTGCCCAGGGAGGTGGTAGATGCCCCATTCCTGGAAAAATGCAAGGTCAGGGTGGATGGGGCCCTGAGCAACCTGATCTAGTTGCACATGTCCCTGCTTATTGCAGGGGAGCTGGAGCAGATGGCCTTCAAATATCCCTTCCAACTCACACTATTCTATGATTCCATACATTTTTATACAAGTGCCAGCAAGTCAGGCCTAAGTGAGTACATGGCCAATCTTACTAAAAGGTATTAATTTAATATCCTTCCTCCTAAGACTTCACTGCTGGACTTCTGTTTGCTTTGTTTGTGTTTTCAAGTGCCTTTGCCTTTCACACTAATTTTAAAAAATAGTTAAAATGTCATTACTGTCTCTGGATCTGCAGGAAGAAATTTAGTCCGTAGTGTATCCTTTGCATACGTATTGCTATTAACACAAGATTCATTCATACCTGACCTACTCTTTGATTCATTAAATTTCATGCTAAAATAAACTTTGCAGTTTGCCACAACTTCTTCTGCTCTATTTGCAATTTTACAAGGTTTTTAATATTTAACTGCTGTATAGCAATAGATGGATTATCTTCTTTTGCTTGTTTGTGTCTTTTGTAAAATTCAGGAAAGAAAAACACTGCAACAACATATGCATAATTCTAAAAATGTTTTGTACCTCAACAATTCAGAGCCCTTTACAAAACAACCCCACAGAGAAAGCTAACACATGGTACATTATTCACTTTCCCATTCCACATGAACAAAGAGACTTTTTTTTTTTTTAACTTACCAGCCATGCTCCTTTGCTCCTCTGTGCCTTGGACTTTGTATTGCTGTGAGCAACTGTGGACCTATATGATAAGAGTTCAAGCTCTGGCTGTGTTGCAGCATTTATAGGGAAAACTTTAGGCCTCTCCTTATGTTCAAACCAATTATAATTCACATTAGGTGAGTGAGGCAGGTAAGTCATACCAGTGGTCATGTAAACTTCCTAGTAACCCTATATTAGCTCATGGGTTTTAAGACATTGGACTTGTGCAATTCAGGCCATTTATCCAGAAGGTTGATGAGATGCTTAGAAAAGCAGAGCATTTAATTGCATACCTGGAATCCAGAATTTCACATGCAATGATGCATCACTCGGCAAGGGATGTTTTTTGAGTCAGTATAAATTAATATCTCTTCCCAGTATGATCCAAAGTTGAGTATTCATGCAATAAAAGTATACATTCATAATCAAATTCATATGGTCCCCTCCCTATGAGTGTACTCATAAGTCAGGAAAAAAAACCCAGAACTTTTCATTTGCCTCATTGGTCCTTTTTTGGGGATCACCACAGTAATGCTTTTGTGTCAGCCCCTCCTTAGAGTCTCTGTGAATTATACTAATGGTATGAATGCTGTAAATGTATTGTAAGCTAGTAGTAACTTGACAAACCACTGAGCACTGAATAGCTTTGATGAGTGGATCTCGAGTGGTAACTCTCCCTGCTCAGAGAGAAACTTCATCCCCATAAAATAAAACACTCATTTCGGAGCAAGTACAAATTACGACTCCAATTTGTGTTTCGATGGTGGTTACTCATCTAGTTTCTGACTAAAGAGAGAGAACAATAAATGGTAAAATATCTTCATCGGCAGATATGGGAAATTCTATAGGTACAGAGAAAATGTATTTGTCAGAATGGCCTCATTTCTTTTTTCCAGGTTAATCCTTCATTTCCCATATCAGTGCTAGCAAACTGATCACAGATCTCTCTTTCTCTCTTCTGCCCTACACATACAGGAACCTCTGTTTCCTTGCACTTACACAGACTTGAACAAGGTATTTTGTCTCTTCATTATTACTTCATCTCGCTTATCTACAGTGACGAGAAGAGACTGAAGCAATCTCAGGAATGTTAGTGCTTACCTTGAAGAACTTGAAGGGTGGAAATTTCATAAGATCAGAAAGGGGCAAGCACAGCATCTATGTATAAAATGGGGCAAGAGGCATGAAAAAGAGTTGAGAAATTAGAGTTGACATCAACTAGTTTGATTCAAATTCCTGGAGAACACTGAAAGAGATGAACTTCTTAGCATCTGGATGAATAACAGCCAGCTCAGATGTGCCAAGAAGTCAGCTGAGCCCATCAGAGGAGAAGAAAGAAGTGTCATCTATCACCACATGCTGACTTGGATTTGCAGCAAGATCTCACAGGATATTTTCATAAGTACACTTTAGAAACACTGATTACACAAGATTTCTCTTAGTTAACTGCATAACTTGTTGTTAAAAAAACAAATGCTGCATTGCTTCAATGGATCACCATCAAACTGGAAGGGTATAGCAGCTGAAGTGCCATTAAAAGCTGCCTTGGAGCATTGACATTTTAAATATGCTCTTTTCTCTTGTTAATGTTGTTCAGCTGAAGTATTATGCTAGCCCGGGGCTAATCTCTGCTGGATAATGTCAAGACTACAGAGAATGGAGAGCTTAAAAAAATAGAAGGATCAAGCTGGATCAGTCTAAACCAGAGACAACTGCAGAGATACGATGATTTTTGAAAAATATGAAAAATGGTTGTAGAAAGAGGAGGCCAACTGAGGAGTCATGGTCTTAAAAACTCTAGCCTTTAACTGAAGACTCTGAACTGAAACATAAAAATGTTGGCAGTGAAGAAAAGTGTTTAGCTAGACCCTCTGGGTAGGTTGTAAAAATGTTAATTTTTTTTTCCATGGAGATTAAGAATAGCCTGAATGCACATTTGTCAGGGATAACATATGTGTGTAGTTGAGCTGTCTTTGAGGCATTTATTTTGATGCCAAAGCTGTGACAGTGACACTTTTTCCCCCATGGCTTATTGTTGGCACCTGATGCTGAAGTGCATGGTGTAGAGAGCACCTCAGCAGGGCAATGGAGCATTCTGCATCCATTGCTGATTCAGTCTCATTCGCCTTGGTTTTGCTCTGTCGCTGTGGATGAGTTGCCCACAGTGAATACACTTCACATTGTGTCCTATGGTGAAGGGTTACCAATTTCCTAACCACTGTGACACACAAACCTGCAGACTGCCTGTCACGTTCAAGAACTGCTCTTTTCAAGGAGTGATAAAATGTTTTGCATAGAAAGAGGGAGGTTAGCACTGTGTCTGTCCAGTATTGCATGTGCCAGTGTAAGCCAGTTCACAGGCATCACCTGGAATCCCCACAGCAATCTTTCTCAATTATCTTGTGAAGGAAAAGTCTGTCCCACCTTCAGTCATTTGGTCACTTGTTTCCAAAAGAGGGAAGTTACAGAACTGACCTGAAAATAGCCATGTCTTATTTTTTTTTGTGCAGAGAAAAGCCACCTCCTTTTTAGAATCCATCAGAGTTCATTGGTTTTTCATACCTTAGAGCAATGTGTTCCACATGCTAATTATGAGTTGTGTAAATAATGTTCTAAAGATTCCCTTTCTTAATTTAAGATCCACTGGTTCTTACATTGTCGGGATGAAAGGTACCCAAGGCTTTGCTTCATTTTATTGTTCAAATATCATGTCTTATGTTACTATATTCCTCCAAATTACATAATATCAGACTTTTCAGTCTCTTTTCATGCTGATACCATAGTTTGAATATGTTGTGCATTTCTGAAACTCATTCAGTTTCTTCTGTATGCTTTTGTGATATGAATGAAAAAGAATTGAACATGATGCTGTAGGGAAAACACACTATCAATCAATTGTTGACAATGATTTTTAGTATTTCCTGATCTATTTTCTATTAATGCCATTTTTGTTTGTTAGTTCAGCATTTGCTCAGCTTAGCCCACAAGACGGTGTTTGTTCATCCTGTACAAAGGAATTATGTCATAATAAGATATAAAATGACAAGCCGGGACAAGATGTTTAGCTGTGTGGATGGATAAAATGGATGTACTGGAAATTGTGTGAAGAGAGGCTGCACAACAAGCTGATGTATGAATTCCATAATGTTAAAGGAGAGGACTGGAGTGTATCAAATGAACTGGCATGGGATTTGTAAATAGGGTGCTCAGGGAGCTGGTAACCACAAGGAAAATGCTGCAATACCTGGAAAGGCAAAGGAAACAATTGTTTGAGATGAAAGAAAATATTGTTATTAGAGAGAAGGCAGACGGTTGTGAAAGACTAAGGAGCAAAATTAAGGAGATCAGGAATTGGGATGGAGCACAGCTGGAAGTGGAGAGGAAGATGAAAAGTTGATACATTTGCGATAAAAGAGAAATAGAGAAATTAAAGATGGAAAGTTAGGCTATGGGGAAGAAGAAAACCACACATTCTGGTATCTTATTCATGGAAAAAATATTTCCCTACAAGAGGAGAAAATGAAAATAATGAAGGAAACTAGAGGTGAGTTAAAGATGGAGAAAACTGAACTAGAATGATGGTTTGGTATTTATTAGAGTGCAAGAAGAGTAAAACAGAGGAAGAGGAGAATGAAGTCTGAGGAAATGACATCAGAAGTAGGTATTGGGGGAATCCCTAGCCTGGGGATGCCTGGGAGGGATATGAGTATGAGAGAGAGAAAAAGGATCTGGGGTAAAGGAAATGGAAGCTTTAAGAGAATTAAGGACCAAATCAAGGAAGAAAAGGGAGGGGATAGTGAGTAAAAAAGTACAGAATCAGCATATATATATATAAATACTGTATTTCAATGACTTCACTGAAATTCAAGATGCTCTCTAAAATAGTTAGCAAACCTTGTGTAAGAAATCACAACATGCCCATAGCTTTTCCATGTTTTCCAGTTACATCAGCTGGTGTAATAAGTGACTGTTCCATCCTTCAAATCTTGTTTTTTGTGTGACCTTGGACACAGCAACAGCACTGCTAGAATAGCTGTGGAATTTTGGCAGTGCTGAATCTGTGCTGAGAATTTAAAGCAAGACTTCACCTGGGACCAAGAGCTTGCATCTCTGTCACCATAGCCTTTGACTCAAGGCTAGGCATTCTCTTCTTTCAGCAGGAAATCATGTAGCACTACATGCTGTGGCTGTGCATAACCAGGATGTTTTAGGAAATGTTCCACAATTCTCCAGCTCCCTTGGCAGCGGACTGGTGAGGCTCTAACAGTGTGCAAAGCAGGAAACTGCCAAGGACAGAGGCTGCTGGGGAGTCAGCAAGATGCCGTCGGGGTTTTTTTGCGTCAGAGTGTTGGAAATTCCCGGCAGTTGTCCCTGCTGCCAAGCAGGATACACCCTGCTGTCAGGAGTGGCAACTGCTGTGGGATAAGGAATCCCTCTCCCAGAAGCAGTGGTTGCCATCCACAGCTCTGTCCCACCAGCGGTCCCATTCCTCCTGGGCACTTCCTGCAGCTCTATTGTGCATCTCCATCCCTCTCCTTACTCTGTTTTCTTGCAGCAGGCGCAATCAGACAGGCACTTATGGATTTAGAAAGGCTGTAACTACATAGTTAGGAGTTCACCATGTAGTTCTGTAGTGGGTAATTGTGCCTAATGCTGACTCTGAAAGAGAATTCTTTGGAATATATGAGTGCCAAGAAACAGGTCTGGCCCAGAGTACACTGGGTTACAAACACTGTATCATGGTTTGGGGAAGGTTTTCTCCCCAGTCACTGGCATAGAATTAACCTGAACTACCCAAACCTGTTCTGCAGAACCCAGTACTGTACATCGGAGCTGCCTCTGTAGCTCATCTTTACTCACAGCCACACAACTTTGCTCAGTTTGAAATCAGACTGAAGACATTTCTGGCCCCCAGTGACCTGGCATCTTACTTAGCTATGAGTACATCTTCTGCTTGCTTTGAGTTCCTCCAGGAAGAAAGCATTTGGTCAGTGTGGAATGCATGACTATGGCTAAAATAGAGTGTAATCCATTTAGGTCCCAGACTAGACTCAATCTATGAGTCTGGAGTAAGAGTGAAAAAGATCTGGGGAGAGATCAGAAACATGACAATCAAATGAAGGCACTTCCTGAGGATTATTTCCAAGGCAAGAGATCAGCCTATATTTTCATTTTAGGGAGTTAAGTGAGTCTCATTGCCTTGTTTGTTTCTTTCAGGCAAATGAAACTTCTCTAACAAGAAGGCAAGTGCTTCCCATTGTAAGAGAATGGTGGCAGCTCTCATTAGAACCATGAGGCAGGTTCAACAGCAGAAGCTTACTATTTTGGACAGGATTTACTTTTGAAAGTCTGAAGCCACTTTTAACTGTGAAAGAGGGGAAGGGGCATAAGTAGGTCACATGTTACGGCTTTGATACTGTCCATTTTGTGTCCTTGAAAAAATGTTAATTTCATAGCAAGAATATCCATAACACTATCAGCTTACCTTGAACACTTTTTTTTTCTTCCCTAAGACTTAGTATCTGTAGGGAGTAGAATTCAGATAATACAGCTGGGCAAACTGGCAAGATAGGTGCCATAATTTGGCACTTTAAGTGTTGTGTCTGGGTCCCATCCCACTACATTACTGTCAGACCTTTTGTCCTATAAAAATGTTTCCCTTTGGAATTTTCTTTTTTTAGCACATAACTTAATAAATTATACTGCAGTAGTTTATCCTTTGTATTTAGCAGTGTAACCATTGGCATGACCCAGTGGCTACACACAGAAAGAACAGGTCACTGGTACCAAATACCTCACCATTTTTAAACCGCTGCTGTTGGTAATAACAACAACAACACTGACTATTGCAAATGATTCTGCCTTTTTTCTTTCCATTCAGTGTAAAATACTTTCTGAGAAGCCTTGAAATCTTCAGGGCTTTAAGTCCTGCAGTTTCTGTTCTGTATTTGAAATTGGGTTTCTAAGCCTCACATATTCAGGTAAACAGAAATACTCATTTTCCTGGCTCTCTCTCTGTTCAGGTTGCTCATATTAGTACAGCAGTGCATGTGTCACCGTACACAAATGTTTAGGACATTTCCTGTAATTTCATACTCAGGGCTAGTTTTGAGAAACCAACTTGTTTTAACAGTTATTTCTTCTTTGTGTACTGTGAAATAAGAAGTTATTGGTGTAACAGCAGAAATTGTAAATGTGCCAAGTCCCTTCCTTTGGGCAAAAGGGGGAAAAAGTATTGCCTCAAAAAGACAAGCCATTTCAAGCTTGCCATGTCCTCACTTCCCTTAATAGTTCTCTCTCCTCTGCCATTCTTCTGTAAGCACACACTACTATGTTTTCTTGAAATTTTTAAACAATCAGCTGTGAGCAGCTACTGATGTAAAATGAATATAGCAGAGCTAAATGTGAGACTGTGTAGAAGGGGAAGGTGATTTTATTTTAAACAAAACTGATTTCAGTTAGTCACGCTTATTCTCCTGCAGATTTCATTCAGTTAGTCTTTCATACTTGTTTTTCATACCTGCATTTTAACAAGGACTAAGATGTGTATGTCTGGCTAGTCCAACCAGGATTACTTGTGGTGCAGCTGAGGACAAAGGATGCCAGATTGGGAGTCATCAGGTTTCCTGGGTTCTTTTTGCTGGGTGACCACATGCTGACTGTGGAATTGCCTTTTGTATCCTTCAGGAACCCAGGTCCATGAGTCATTAAGCGATGTTATTGATTGACTGTCTGTCCTTTTGTCTCCTGTTCTGAGAAAAGTCTGTCTTTAGTTTTATTTCTAGACAAGGGAAGTACATTGTCTCAAACAGGTGCCAAGCTATAGAGGATCTTGGACTAAGGACTGTACCTCTTGCAATGAAGTTACACTTGGAGGGACTTCTGTGCTGGTCATTCTGACAGAGCAGCCCTCATTCCCATTGGAAGGCCATCAGTGTAAACTAGCTCACTCGGTTGTTAAAGCATGAATGGTACTTAGGGTTTCTTGGTGGCTTTTTAGTCATGAAACTCAGTGCTATGAACACTTTCAGAAGGAGGACAGTGAGATGAAACCTCTCAAATGACTGTAAATATATCGGTGCTCTTTTGTATGCTGTTGCTCCATTGAGTGTTACCCGATAATAACAACAGCGCTATACAGGCTTTTGTAAGAGGACTTTCAGAATTCAGGTACTGGTAGCTTTGTTTGAGAGGGTCTGCACTGTTCTTTCAGCTACAGATGTGGTTGTGGTTGAATAGTGGCCTACAGTTCCTGGAAGCTCATTAAATGTCATCCACATTGTAGGTAGTTAAAGACTGAGAGTGCTGGGGGTTAGGCATGTTTATATGAGGGTTTGAGAGAGAATATCAAATAGTAGAATAACACTGAAATGGAATAAAACCAATATTTTATGGAAGATGTTGCAGGTGAGTGTAAGATGATGAGCCTACCTGTCTAATAGTCAAAGGTGCTGTATTTAATGTGTCCAAAATTTTAACCCTCTAGTGCATGATGATGAGTGATGTATTAGGACCTTTCCTTTACGGGAAACAAAATGAAACAGGAAAAAACCCACCACCCTGCAAAAGAGAAAAAACCCCACATACATAACTTTAACAGCATCTCAGTTACAATTAAATGTAAAGCTTATCTGTTACAGGGATGCAGCCAATGAGAGAAAATGTTAAAAGATAACAGACAAAAGATCTGTGAACATGTTTAACACAGCCCTGTATCAGCTGAATCTCCTAGACAAGGAAGTGTTCCAGCCTCCTTAACTCTGATAACTACTGAGGATAATTGTTCATTATTTCTGTCTCCCACTTGCATGCTGCCACTATTATTACTTGTTGTCTATCTTGGCTTTGCTTCAGATGATTGTTTGTAATCTTACCTGTATTTGTTAAACCAGAAAGATACCATGCTTGTGTTTTAGATTGTCATGGCTGGAATTGAAGACACTGGACAAACATAATCAAACTAAAGTCATCAAATCAAATAGATCTGATGGAAAGCTGCCTCCATCTTCGAACAGGAGAAACCAAATTTCTTCTGGTAATTAGGAGAATATGTCACTAACATATACTGCCAAGTCTGTATATGTAACACAAAGTATGATACATACACATATATTTGTGTGTGATGAGGCATTATCCTTTAAAAGCTACAAGGCACCAAGTTATTATCCCAGGTAGATGGTTGTCAAGTGACCAAGGCTACGGAAGAGGAAGTGGGAGAACTGTCCAAATTATAAAGCTCAGAGATCAATTTCAGTAAGGCTCAATTAGTGCTACCCCAGGAATTGTAACTGGGGAAATGGGAAGACAGATAGCCAGAAGAAAGATTAAAGCTTTTTGTTGAACAAACATTGTTTCTCCCCAACTCCAATTTAAAGCAGTTTTAGGAGAATTTAAATTTTCACAGCAGTGCAAGGTGACTTTGCTGGTACCAGCAGACTGCAACGAAAATTACTGGAAAGGATTGGAATGGAGCTGGAACTTGGCCTTGAAGAGTCACAGCTTCTCTGGGCTACCTGTGCCAGTGTCTCAGCATCCTCTCAGTAAAGAATTTCTTCCTAATACCTGATCTAAACCTCTTCTCTTTCACTTTAAAACCATCCTCATTTGCCCTGTCACTACATGTTCTTGTAAATAGTCTCTCTTGTAGGCTCTCTTCAGGAATTACCCCTACAACATCAGGGAATGACCGCGCAGTGCCACCAAGAACTACAGGCTCGTATGTGCAGACCTTCGCAAGCACCATCCCGAGGCACAAGCAGTCAGAGAACGCGAACAAACCCCCTGCACAAAGGCCCTCGGAGCTTTTAGCTATAACTCGAACCGTCGATCGGCGCCTAGGCTCATCCAGCCCTGCTCCAAAGCTCCCACCTGTCGGCACACGCTGCCCAAACCCCGGCTCGGAGCTCTCCCCGACCCCAAACCCCGGCTCGGAGCTCTCCCCGAC
>VZTH01014295.1:0-23735 GCA_013397815.1 Aleadryas rufinucha | reverse complement strand
TTATCTCTAAAGCTATACACCTGGTAAGTTATCGCTTTCTTCTTTTTTTCTTTTTTTTTCTTTCTTTATTCTGCACATAAGCAACTAGTTAGTTATATAATAGCTATTACATTGTATAAAAAGTTATTCATATTAGATTATATGGGCATTGAAAGTTATCATTTAGGTTGTAAGCATTTATTTATAGGTAAGTTATAAGCATCAAGTTATAGGTGTAGAAGCTATGATTCCGGCTATATAAGTAAAAGCTATGATTCAGACTACATAAGTATAGAGAGCTATGTTTAAGGTTATATTGATATTCTTTAAGTCACATTGATAAAAGGTCATGATTTGGGTTATATTGATATTAAGGTTACATAGAGCTTGGGTTATAAGATATCTATACCCAGCACTTTGTTGGTGTGACTTGAGTTACACAGACATCACCTGTAGGGCACAGAATGAGCATTTTGAGGGGGAAGGTTGAGGAGTGTTATTCCCACTGGACTGAGGAAATAAAATCTGCGATAATCTGTGGAGGACATGTAGCGGACATTTTGGTGGGAAAATCTGAGGTGATCTCTAGGGGAGACCATAGTTTTGGGGGAAAAGTCTGAGGTAATTTGTGGAGGACAAGCAGAGAAAATTTTGTGATAGAACCTGAGGTAATTTTTAGGGGCCAGAAGGAGCATTTTTAGGGTGAAAACTCAGGTAATCTGCAGGGGAATGAATGAAGGTAAAATCTGAAGTCTCCTGAAATGGGATGAAACACTTTAAAAATAATTTAATCCATCATTGACCTCTATCACTCCCAAAAATGTGATAAACCACAAAGTTTAGAAGGGAATTGAGAAGAGAATTGTAAATTAGGCCTTTCACTTTTGGGTTACTGCAGGAAACACAGATACTCCAACCTGAGCTCTTATGTCCATTTTAAATCAACTTTGAAATCTCTAACAGTGACATTCTCACACCACTTGAAAGAAATAATTTTTTTCAATTTTCTAAAAGGGAATATATTCAGTTCAGAAAATTATTCTGATTACAACAGTTCACTTTGAATGTAAATGAAATGTAGTAGCTCCAAAAGCTCAGACATACCTTCCTGATTTTTAGTGAGCTTTATAGCAAACCGAGTTTCAATCTGACGCAGCAAAGCTCAAGGAAATCACGCGTGCTTTGTGCAAGAGTCATGCAAGAGTGTCAGGAGACACTCATTCTGAATGTCACTGGGCGTTGGCAAAACTTTGAAGGTATCTGGTCATCATTTGTAAAGAAATTAGAGGTGAGTTTTGAGGACCCATACGCCTGTTCTCTATGAAGTGTTGCCATGAATATGTTGGAGCTTTTTTTAGTGTATATTGGAGTCATGTGTGTGTTGCAGGTGATGGCTGCCTTGTGCATTCTAGTTGGAGTCACAGTTTATTCAGGATTTTCTGTGTGCTGCCGCACCATACAAGAACCCGTTTGCTTCTAGCCTGTGTCTTTTTTGCCACCTTGACTAAGATTTGCTACAATACTTAATATTAAACTGTGACTTATGGGGCAAAACACATCCGGACTGAGAATCAGCATTGATTTCAAATGCTTTGTATTTGCTTGTCTTCGTAGAATTAGGTTATATCAGGAGGTATTTGATGTGGATGGAGGAAGATCGTGCCTTAGGAAGCTCCTCTTTCCCACCAAATCCTAGGACTGATGTTCCATGGGGACCTCACTAAAAAAGTGGCTTTCCGGGTGTAGTGTAATGTCCCACAAAAGACCGCTAGAGGATGCTACACTCCTACACAATTTCGCGTCTTGGGGGTAGAGGGGCCACCTACCAATTTTGTGGCCTTTGTACTATTCCTTTCCACACAAAAAATAGGGGAAAGAACCTTTTGGTTATTCTATGCAATAACGGTATTTTATTGTTAAGTATTCAAGTGAGTAGAAATAGATAATTTTTTAAATTCTTTGCTAACTGTTCGTCCTATTATGTGTAAATGCCCTTTTAATGTGTGTATAAAAAGGTTTATTTTTAAATATCTGTCATATAGAAACATCCAAGTCAAGACCATGATCCCAGTTCAATAAATTGCATAGAGAATAGGTGGAGAACATCAGACATGCTATACACGAATATACAGAGATCTTTAGTCCAGGGCTCAAATTGTAGAAAGTGCCCTTTGAGAACAAACACAGAACAATTTGTAGGTCTGAAATTTGTTACAGAGCAAAGCTGGTCGTTCTGCACTAGAACTTGTTTTTCCTTTAAATAATTTACATTGTTTTCAAGTGCTTGTAAAAACTGTACAAAATAGGAATATTGAGATGTTTGACAATTATGTAAATTTTCATCATCTTTTAAAATGAAGAAAAAATATAAAAACAGATGTAGGTAACATTTTCCAATTAAAAGAATGAGCCTGGAACTAGCAGGAACGACCAGCTTACTATTCAAAGAATTGCTATTTAGAAATTGCATTTGCTTTACAAATACTTGCAAACAGAAGCAAAAATAAAGAGAATTTTTAATTTTTATACATGAGTTACAGAGGACTAGTTTTTGATATGTTAAATTATACAGCCAGCTGTATTTGAAGTTTCTGCTGAGAGCCCTACCTTAGGACATGCTGCTCTGTTCTTAAGACAGTGTAGCATTTGTTTGTCAGTAGTCCCTTTGCTGGGTTTTGGACCATCAGAAAAAAGGTCATTTTTTGGATGTAATTTGAAATGCTGGTGGTATTCTGTGGTATTCATCAAGATCTAAGTTTTCCTGAACAAATGCATACACACGTAAGTAACTCCAAGTGTCTGCTGCTCTCTACATGGTGGAAATGTTGCATATGGGTTCACCTTTGACTCTCCTCAGCTGTGACATCTGTCCACTCTAATGTCATTGAGGATATTGTAGCCTTCAATAACAAAACTTGCAGACTAGTGACATACTTAAGACTTATTTTATGTACATAATTAAAACACACTTGGATTTGATTGTTAAAGGCTAGTAGGTTAAATAGAGCATGATTTGTTCTGCTCTTTCAGAATTACTTTCATGTGGCTGTGCATTTCTTTACAGCAAGCAAAATGAAACAACTGTTGAAAACAACTTTACAGTGGCTTTAGCTCAGGAATGTCCTCATTTTTGTCACCTGATAAGAGGAACTCAGTAAACATCAGCTGTAAGTCCAGCAGTGCAAGAAAAATAACAACCTGTAAAGGTGATAGAATGAGTTCAAGAGTTTATGTACATGCTAATTAATGTGAGTGACATGTGCTAATTACAGGCAAGGCTTTCACCTGGGTTCAGAAAGCAAAGCCACAGCTGGAAAATGTGTTGCTTCTTTTCAGGGACATGATTCTATTTCAAAGGCTTTTTTTATTCCTGTCCTTTCATGAGGCTGAAGAGACAAAAAATCAGATCTACAGCGTCATTAAGACATGAAGAAAATGTAGTTAATACCACAAATGTGATGAAAAGATGGATGTAGTGCTTGGTCACATAGTTTCACAGAAACTTCTCATGGTGGTAGTGATTGTTTCAATTACCTGGAGCTGCTCACGCCTGCTCTCAGTCCTGCCATGACAACTGTTACTGCCGCACTGGTGTGAACTGGTGTGAACTGGAGCCTTTCCTGGTGGAAGTTAACACAGTAAATCTTTGATTCACTGTTCTCAGTGTCACAGTACAGACAGTTCTGCTAAAAGTGCGGTGAGTGCTGTGGCTGGAAGGAAGGATGAGATGCTTAAGCCACTAAGTCTGATTGAAAAAGAAAAGAAACTTGTGGTGGAAAAAGAAAGGAACTTTTGCTGGTGAGAGGTGAACCACAAAACTGAGATGAAATAGCGATTGGAATAGCACACAGAGAGGAGAAAGGTGTGAATATACAGAGCCTTAAAGCTGAAGCCAAACTGCGAATTTAGTGTGTGG
The DNA here is from genome assembly GCA_013397815.1 of Aleadryas rufinucha. Taxonomy (NCBI): domain Eukaryota; kingdom Metazoa; phylum Chordata; class Aves; order Passeriformes; genus Aleadryas; species Aleadryas rufinucha. The sequence continues at coordinate 19,840 of VZTH01014295.1, read as the reverse complement.
AGGAACGTCATGAAGGAGGTTAAAAGTGAAAGTGATATAGTCTGAATCTGCAGTGGGTTGTGCAGGAAAAATTAATAACTTTATCTTTGTAATTCTGTCACTTGACATCTTTGGTATGAGCTTTAGCTGGTGTAGTCTTCTGGGACATGATCAGATTGAATTAAAAAAACCCCAAAGTAAAACAACAGTAATTACAAACCAAACATGAAAGAAGTCATGCCATCTGATTATTGATAACCAGCTGATTCCTGAATGTGAAAAAATCAAGAAAGAAATCATAGTAATAGAATTGGAGTTCAGCATTATGTAGTCCTGAATAATTCATCCCTAACAGCAGTGACTTTCTTTTGTTTCCTTTGGAAGTACCCTATGCCAGAGTAAGTGCTATATGCAATATGTCTCATACTTGGCCATTAGAATCACTTGGTGAAGTACAAACTTCTTTCATGATTCTGTGCTTAGGCCTCATGCAGGGTATTCACATTCCCACAGCCACAGAGCTCACCTGTGCAGTGAGTTGGACTCGTGCAATCACAACAGGGGTGATAAATCCACTTGTTCACCTGCACGGTAGGTGTGCTTTAGGTCTGATGTGCACCATGTCTGCATGTGTCTCACAGCTGCTTTCTGGGTAACTGAAAAAGTATTTGTCTGCCTATAAAATATGAAAGCAATTGTATCTGTTAGGCCTTTAATATAGAACATAAAATTTAAATACATAATAATGAAAATTCCATTTTATACAGAATACCCAACAGCCCAGCTGTTTAGTTGTGGAGAGACTGGTTCAAAGTGGGAGTGAAAGCAATGAAATATATGGGCTTATGCCTTAAGATAACATAGGCTGTAGCACTTCTTTTTAAAAGCTACAGCTGTTAAAGGGCTCAAAGATGCTTTTTTTTTCCCCCCCAGGTATTTTTGGCAGATGATTGAACATGAATGGAGATTTCCTTTGGAAAGAAACGTACATGAAGCAATTGCACAGCACACTAAAAATGGCTGTCAAGAGACACTTTCATAATGCACCAGATATTCAGTGTATGTTACAAACTGAATCGTGTTTTAATCTGCAGACAATGAGTGATCATTGTAATCCAGAACAAGTAATGTCAACCCAAAGTACTGAAAGCTACTCTTCAGAAGGACCAATGCATGCAAAGCCTTTTAAGCTCACGGGCAAATCAGCTGCCTGCTGTGCATAGATATCTTCTCCAGCAGTTTCTAATAATCTACAAAATTACCAAGCTTGACAGGTCACTAATTTTAGCATCCAGCCTACTTTTAAAAATTCAGGAACTGTTTTTATAGACATTTATTGTTGGATTCTGTACTGGACAGCAGTCTACTGGTCTTCAAGCAGTTACTGATACTTTGTCAGATTCATGATAAAGGGGAAAAAGTTGAAGAGTTTTTTTCCAAGACACTGAATGACAATGTTTCATGTTCTTACTCTAGAAATCAGGGTTATCAGCCAACAACTTGGAAATCCCGGATCAAGCTACAAGCTCTTAATGCATTTTCTTTCCCTTGTTTTTATCTATTTATTTATTATACTTGAAAAAAAAAGTCATTTCCTCTTTTGTGTGTCTGTTCAAAATGTTCCAATTTTGTCCATCACTTAATGTTCCATCTCTGTCATTGATGATTTGCCCACTGTAGGGAGGGGTAAATATCAACCCCTGCTTCTGTCATACAGGCAGACATTTTCCTTACTGGTATTTGTTTAATTTGGAGGCTCTGGTATACATTTTGTAGTATAGTCCTTTATAACTCTGTGATGCCTGATGTGTGCACTTTCTGGAGATGCTGCACAGTGGGCAGAGTTCTTTGCAAAGACCTCTATAATGGGCTGTACTTTAACATTGCTGTCGTTTAATTTCCCTTTGACTGAATTTGCTTTCCATCTTTCCTTTGATTTCTCTGTTTAGCCATTTTTCCTCCTGCCTCACAGCCCTGTTTTCCCTTAATATCTCCAAAGCATTGAAAAGGACAAATACAAGCTAATCTGATCTCTGCCCTCTTTTCTGCTTTAACAAAGCTTTTAGCTTCCCCTCTCATGCTCTTTTTAAAAAAAATTATTTTCTTTACCTTTCTTTCCTTTCCCCCACCAAAAAACCCACTACTCTTATGTAAAAGAATTGGTCGAGCTGCAGCAGGACATGCAATCATGGTGACTTAAGACAAAAATCTGTATTTTCCAGATGTTACCTCTTTGTTGTTATACCAGGCTTGTACCTCCTGCTGCAAAATAAGCATGTGGACAAGAGAATAGAGAAATATATTTCAAGCTTCCCCTTTGATTCCTGACAGAATTCTTTTGTCTTTTTGAGCAGAGTAGCTGAGTGGCTGAATATACATGCTATATGTGTCTGATGTGCTTCCTACGGTTTTGTTCTTGCTAATGACTGCAGGTTTATAAATTTTTCTTTTGCATTTGGGCCACTGCTTCCTTGAATCAAGAGGAGATGGGCCTTAGGCCTTTCCTAAGGCTGCTGTTGCCTCTCTCTCTCCACTGGTGCTCATTCTGTCTGATAGGCCCAAGTGTGTCAGCTTGGCAGCGTTCCCAGGCACCATCAGCATTACAACATTCCCGGAGTCGGGTCTGGGTTAGCACAAAGCATTGACAAATTCTGTGTATTTAGTTTTGCTCTTGTGCTGTTCTTCATAGGGATTAGGATTTTTCTTTTTTAAGAGAATAATATTAGAGTAGAGCAGTCACACAATGAGCATAAATGTTAATGACTGACAATCCTTACATTTACTGCTTAGAGGAATCAAAATTTGGATGTTTGTGTGTCGGGGGTGATATCTCTGAGCAACATAGGCCTTTAGGTGTTCAATTAAAAAGAAATCCATCTTGAATGGTTTGAACTGTTGAAACTGATGCAAGTATGCACTGAATGTCATGAATTTCCAGTGTGTTCCTGCTGCTGTAGTGGGCTGTATGATTCCCTTTATAGCAGCACTCTCCCTAGTTTCTGCTACATTCCTAAAACAGAACAAATGGTCGGTGTAATCCATGAGCCTTCCTGCTCCCTGCCCTGAAGAACGTTGCCAAATCTAAAAAGAGAAAATGTGTCCAGCAGGGACTCCAGAATTCCTTATGAGACGATAATTTGCTGTTAATCTGCTGTTGCAGCCTGAAATGCAGAAACACAGAACTGTAAGCACAGCGATAGGCTGCTGTGGCAGTTTCCCAGTGACAATGCTATCTCAAGGAATAATCTGAATGCAGTATGGGACAATGCAGAGCAGGATGATTAATCTTACTGAGTGGCACAGTTATGAGTCACGTCGGCTCTCAGGCAGAGAGGTTTGTGTGGTAAAGTAGTTATACCATGAGAGGTGCTGTATGGAGGTAAGGGAGGGCACTAGTTTTTTTTTTTGTGGTGATTGTTTCTGGGATTATTAGCACTCGACTAAACGTGAAGTGCATATTCTGTTTGCAACTGTTGTAGATTTATGGAAGAGGGCTTTTTATAGTTGGTTTTGCACAATTTGAGATCCTGCATGTTTTACTGGAAGAATGTTTATTTTTCTTTGGTTATTTTATCTAATTATTTAATAATTATTGTTTCAATGTTAAGCCTCTCCCTCTACAACTTCCCTTGCTTTTGTTTTTTTGCTTTTGTTTAATAAATAATTATTTGATATTCAATATGCTTCAGAATCACCCTTTCATCTGCAATTTCCATTGCAATCTTCATGGCTATAGAATGATAATACAGAGCTATATAACACAGATGCAAAATTTTTAACATTTAAATAAAGGCTTGTTGGAGGCTTTCTAAAAATTTAACCTTTAAGATCCTCATCTGGAGTTAAGACTTCCTTCTTGGCATAATGATAAATCCTCCCACTTTTACTGCATTAGGGAAAAGAACGGAATCACATTTTTGAATTAAAAGCCTGGGAATTGACCCAAGATCAAACTGGTTGCTTACACGCCGTTTTCTCATTTTGTTTCATTTGCAGCATCTTAGTAGGAGATAAAAAGGTAAAGCAAAAACATCTGAAAAGCTTCGTGAATGTTTTTGTGGGGGCAGACCGATAACTTGCCACGTAGAGAAATCTGTGTTTTCGGGGCCTGTGTTGCATCTCAAAAAGCACCAACTCCTACAGGGTTAACGGACAGGAAACTGCAGTTACAGCCGCTCCTAAGGAAGTCAGTTTTGTGTAACAGCCCGAGCAGGCCGAAAGGTGGGGGCTGGGGGGGTTGGCGATCTCAGGGTCTGGGGTGACATCGATATTTTTAGTTTTGCTCTGCAGCATTTGAAACACAGGGAGGGCCTGCACCAAATGGCAGCAACGCTCTGTGTGATAAAGCAATTTCCATTCTGGAATACTTTTTGTGAAAAGGAGACATAAGCATTCTAGTTTAAGGCTCCTTTTTCCTATTAGAACTCAGCATATCGTGGTATCTAAAGAAATCACACTGTAGGTACATGGTTGCTCTGCTGCATGTTCATGTATTTAAATTCTGGAGCAGGAGAACCCTTTTCTGAATTCTGAGTTATTAATTTCAGTCCCTCCTGTGCACGTGCACTTTCGGTAAGTTTTGCTCTCTGTCTGCGGCCTCGCTTTCTCGGCCAGCAAAGCACCAGCAAAGCGAATTTCGCTTCCCGTGCAAACAAAAGAACAGCTCTTGCGACCTGGGCGAACTCTGCCTCCTTCGGGTTTAGAACACCCAGATGCCTTCAGTACCGGCATGCTGGGGCGCATTTCCTCAGGCAGGCGGTCTGCGGCCGCTTCCCCGAGCCGGGCAGTGCGTGCCTTTGGCCGGGGGAGCGCAGGGCCGGGGCGGCAGCGGCGATGGCGAGCGGAGCCGGGCCTAGCGCGCCGGCCTGCTCCGAGCCCGGGATGGCTCCTGCTCCCGGAGCCGCACAAAGATAATCGCTCAGGAAGTGTCTCAGCCAATCCCCTGGCGCTTTACATGCGGATTTGCCGGGGCAGCCAATCCGGGGGCGGCTTTCATGGGGAAGACAGATCATCAAGCCCAAGTGCCAAGCCCTCCCTGCCCGAGTACTGAGAGTCTGTCCTCCATGTTTTATAAGTATTGACATAACACTGTGTTAACAATGCATCCACAGAGGTAAGCCTTGCTTTTTACATTGCTTTTTCTCTAAGACCTATGAGTTGTGGGTTGAGAGTGTGATTCTCTGTGATTTCTCGTGCAAAACTCACACCACAGCACTTATATTAAGTTGGAACTGTTTAAATTTGCTTTCTTGGGTCACATGGTTAGTAGCCATTAGCCACAGCTTTATTTTACAGTCTGGCAAAGCCTTGGCATGCCTACTTCTTCACAGGAGGATGGTGTTTTTAGAGTTTATCAAGATCCTGGTATTCCAAAGGAGGTTTCTGTCTCTGAGCAGTTTGCCAGCACTATTGTCTGTTGTGTCACATGCCTGCTGGAGAGAAAATGGAAGCTAGGGAGCAGATGCATTTAACTGCCCTACAGGGAGTCAAGCAGGGATAATGGCAGACTGAAGAACAGGCAAGTTTACCTTTCTAAACAGTGAATGGAACAGCTAAGATAAGTTATCTCTGAGAAAATATGGGATTTTTAAAAACCTAGACATCAGCAAAAAGTGCTAATGGCAGATTGTAGATATTGGGCCTAGGTGGTGGTGTGCTGTTGCATCATGTTTTTTATGCAGCTTATCTTAACTTAAAATGATTATTGACCCTTTTTTCTTGCAGGAGTAATTAATACAACGCTTTTCTCTTTCTGAGGGACAATGTATGGTTAATATTTTGTTCCTTTCAAAGGGAGTTTTTATGCTGCAGATTTTGGAAAAGGGGTGCTGCTCAGTAAAACGCAGCAGTGCATCTGTTTACAAATCTGATGCTTTATGGAAAATGTTTTTGAACTGTTAGCTTTCTTGTTTTGCATAGTTCAAATAAACTAATGTAACTTTTATCTGTGCCTTTTTGTTTTACATTGTATCAGCCACAGTTCTGTGTTGTGGAGTCCAGAAGATATAAAATCATGTGTGGTTCATGACAGTAGTACATGTTGTTCGTTCTTGGCTTTTTTTTTTCCCTTTTATTTTTTTTTTAACTTTTGGTTTAATGCTACGTAATTATTTCAAGAAATTCCTTTTTGATCAATTCCCAAATCTGCCAGCCTGTTGTATCTTCTTAACTGGAAAAATGAGATGGGTGCTTGAACAGTTGGTAAGTAAGCAGCATGCTGCTCTGAACATTTTTAATAGTTTTCCAAACATTTTGTTTTTACAGGGTCAGTTAGTGCAGTAGATGAAGTGATGTTAGTGATTAGTCATATAAAAGATCAGATTTGCTTAGCATCCATTTTAAGGGACTTGTACATGTAAACTGCTCTATTTGAATGCAGTGTTTTTCTGATAATTTGTCTCTAAATTTTGAAGCTTGTACTTCCTGTTTACCTCAGGCCAGTGAAAAATATTCTGCTTGCTGTTTGTTCATAGATCATTAATTACCATGTTTGCAGGGTAAAGCGCGTTTTCACTGTTCCTTGGGCTTTTCGGGTGTGATGAAAGTGCTAGTGCTCAGCAATGAAGTGACCTTATGAAGTAAAGTAAATAACACTTAATGAACATATGTTTCTGATACTATACAAAGTGTAGCCTCAGACAAACTTGCTTGGTTTATAACTAATTTAGAAACATTTTGTGCTCTTTATAAAGATTTTAATTGTAGCGCCTGCATGCTTGTTTGAGCAAGCTGTTTTTCAGTGATCACCAGGGCTGTTACAAAAGCAGAGGAAGGATGCTCTTTTGTGCTTTTTATGTAATTTTTGCACTTGTTTTAACAGTCCATACACATTCATTATTTTAGGAAAGAACTGTAAGCTAGTCTGGCTTTGCAAATGACTGTGCTGAGGCACAGTGCATGCAAACTTTCATAGACCCTTGCCATGTATTTGGAAACGTTCTTTAACATAGCAATTTACCTCTGGTTACTTGTTTACCANCCCAATCCCCTAGGATTAGATTATAAGAATGTCTAGTTCAATTTGAAACCTGAAATACTGCTGGGGTACCACTGAATTTCATGTGATAACATTTTTTGTATGCAATTTTAATGTATTTTCCAGCATATATGAAAGTGCTGACACAGCTAAGAAGTTATTCTGGGTTTTGTTCTTCAGTTGCTAAAAACCAGAAATTACATTTGGACACAATTTTCCTAATAGTGGTTTATACATGTTAGCAGTTTACTTTCAGCCTTTAAGAGTGAACAACATAATATTTGTTTAATATGAGGAAGCAGGGGTAAGTGATCTGCAATCAGAAAGCTTGTATTAAAATGGCTCCCACAGGTTTTGTTAGACCAGGATCTGTTTCAAATCTGCACCTCCAGACACGCTGCTGACAGTGAAGCGCATTTGTGTGAGCTGCCCTCGTGCATGTAATGAAATGGAGCATCGTGAGTCTGTTAAAGTTCACTATTTTCAATCACTCGAATATAATTCTTTTATAGTTCACAAAAAACAAATGTCTGCATTGCAGCAAGATGTCTGAGGCAAGGTAGAGACAGCAGCGTTGTGCCTCGGCTCAGCCCAATGGCGCTGCTCCGCCAGCGCCGGAGCCAATTGCTGCAGCAGGCAGGTTAAAGATTGACAATTGCAGTGGCAAGGCTGAGAAAGGCCTTCTGGAAATTTCTGCCATCTTTGTTCCATCTAAGTAAAGCAAATTCAGCCAAGCTGAAGAATTTCATATATATGTGTATATATATATATTTGGTGCTTTGTCACTCACTTTCCTAGGTTGCATAATAAGCAGCACTCTGCTGTTTTTCTGTTCAGGACAGATGGAATGTGGGGTTTTGTTTAAGTGACAGATGCAGGGAAAAAGCACGTATGCTTTCTCCCCAAGATTTTGCTGGCCTGGATCTTGTTACTATCACAATTAGACAGGACATGTATGAAGCAATGCAGCTGAGGTTTATTCAGCTTGGAGCAAATGGCCATTATTCTGATTATAACTAGCAGTTAATCGTATAATTGCACTGCAAGTTTTCTGGCTACTAGAGAGTAATTTGAATTGCCCAGGATGAATATGATTAGCCATTATTATTTAGTGCCAACATCCAGTTACTTTTGTAATTAACTGGACAAAGAATGGAGAGGGGGGGAAAACAAAGGAGTGATCTGGATTATAAATCATGCTGAAAACAGTAGCTTTTTAAAAGCTACATGCCTTTTTCATTCTTTGCAGGCAAACTGTTTTCCTTGGAAGCTAAATAGTGCTAGGGAAAAGCTGAGCAATTTCTTTAAACAAATGACACTACTTAGCATATTGGGAATGAAAAAAATGCAGAGTATAAACCACTCCAAATGTAACAGTCACCCCCCCTCACAGTAGGTAGGAGTATTGAAATGTAGCAGAAAACCTACGTTGCTACTAAGGGAGCATGTAATAAAAGGAACTTCATGCTCAAAAAGCATAAATAGATAGATTACATTACAAATTTAGCCCTTCATATCAGTGTCCACAGACTTCAACTAGCTCATCTTCCTGAGCTGTCTTCCATTTTGTGATATCACTTTAGCTTGAGGTTTTTTTTGTTGTTGTTGTTTTGTTTCTGGTTTTGTTGTTTGGTTTCTCCCGTTTTGCTTTGTTTTCCAGTGTATTGTATTGTATCCCTTCTGAGCTACTGGCCCTGTGGATCCAGTAGCTGAAAAGTGATAGGTCGTGGTCAATTTTCCATAGTGGTGGTACTACTCCAGCATAATTGGTTAAAGGGGGATAAATCTCAGTAACAGCTCTCTTCTCTGTCTGGAATTCAGGGTATTAATTTGAATTTCCTAAAAATATGGAAAGTTGAACAAAACCTTTGCCCATGTATGATGGAGTAGACAGCAATTTTCAAATTTTATTTGTGGATCCCCAGTATTTTTTCTTATGGGCACATGAATCCCATTAGAGTGACTTTAAGCCTGTTAGACTAGGTTTGATTTACTTGGTTATTGTCTGAAACCCCTTTGTGGTAGTGCAGCTGGCTTTGAGGGGTCTGCAGACTGGAAACCATCATAGTAGGCCATCAAGATTGGCCCTTTAAATTGTATTTAGAAAGTATTTTAAATACATTTGTTAATAAACATGTCTTGTATTCATGGGTTAAAGACTAACTTAGCCATAGCTACATAGGAAGTGAGTTTCATGTATTTGGTAGTTGTCTGTCATTCTTATGTTAACCCTTTACTGCCCGTTGTCAGAGCATCTGTGTTTCACACAGTGAGATTAAAACCATGCTGAAACAGGATGTTAACATTCTTAGTTCAGCTGATATAAACCTTTACTTTCAAGCATGATTGTTCTCAAATTATATTTTTAGCATCTGAAATCTGTAGCTATTTGGTTGCCTTGCTTGGGCCTCAGCTGTATAGTTTATAGACTTAAAGATGACTGTGTAACACCAAGGATCCCCCTCCCTCCCCTGATTTTTCTCTTTTGTGCAGCGATTTTGAATGGACACTGAATAAGAGTACGGTTTTAAAAAGAACTAAAATGTTCTTTAGAGGAAAAATGGAGTTTCTTTGCTTGTTATCACAGGTAACCAGCTTAAACATTGCTGTACATAGATATCTGAAGGTGCCTTTTGTGTATGTTAATTACTTAATACAAAGTGTTATTTACTTAATACACATGGAGCATTTTGCAGGGAATTCTGCAAAAGGAAATGTAAAATATGAGGTGCTCACACTGGAGGGTGAAGCTAAAATTGAGTGATTTCCTTAGTAACCTGTGACTTCACAAATCTCCCTGTCTTGTGCCTTTTTAGTTAAACGTTCGGATGTCAGGTGTCCTTTGGTCCTTCTCTACCATTTCTGATATTTAGATGCTGGCTTTGGATCTTGCCCTGCTGTGTAAACAGGAGCTGCTGGTATTGAACAAAGTGCTACCATTTTAGCTCCAGAGCAGGAGTGAGGCAGTGCAGTGCTGGCAGACGCCATTTTAAGAGCCCTGCATAAATAGCATAGCTACCGATGAGTAAGAGACTGTTATAGGTGAGTGCTCATACAAAGCTGCTATTTATTCAGCAATGGCATGCAAATAGTGTTTTTTGTTTTTAAATTTTTATTGAATGCAGGTTTTTTTAAATCATTATTTAGAATTGCTGCTCACAAATGTGATGCATGATGAGAGGCAGGAATTATCTTAAAGATGAAATTCAGTTTTAGTGCTTATAGTCTTTAATATTTTTTTTGTTTTGTTTTGTTTTCTGTTAATTAAAAGGAAAAAGGAATTCCAGAAATATGTAGTTCTTGATCTGAAATTCATGTGTTATTCCCTAATGTAGATCTAGATTGTGTATGTGGGCATTAGCTGTTTCGAGTGGTTTTCCATATCTGTCAGTTTTTCTTGGTTAAATGTCAAGGTGCAGCAGTTCATCTGCAACTTTTAATTGCTCTTTGCAGTTACTATGGGTTAGAACAGCTTTAAATATTCTTGTATATGTATATTTTCTCAGGTAAGTACTACTTTTAGTAAAGGAATGATTTTCATAAACAGGAAAGTCAGTATATAATTTAGGGATGTGAAATTTGAAAACCTGAATTTTATATTAAAAAAACCCACCCTCTCTCCAGTTTGGTAGAGAGCATATTTAAGAATTAGGCAGCTAAGTTATTTTTCCATTTTTACCTAACTATCAATAAATCTTGTATGTTTGCAGTCGTTATTTTTTTTTTCTTTCTGTGCCCAACTCTCCCCAAAGGAATAACCTCCACCCCTTCTACCCTCATTCAGACATGCTAAGCTAGTTTGTTTGAAACAAATTAGCTTTACATTTTAGAAAACAAACTTTTGTTGTTGTTGTTGCAAGTTTTGTCAATATGAGTAGGGAAGTTTTAAATGATTAATTGGTGTTCTGGTCATTTGACAGGGAAACTGGCAAAGCTTAAATTTCAGTTGTGTTCTTAAAACGTGTTCCTCTGTGTTCATTCATCTTAATAAGGAAATAAGAGTAGCTTTCAGAATTACATAAGCTATTTGTTGTATTCATTTAGGTACTTAATTGAGTATATTCCAGTATCATTTCTGATCTGCAGCCTCAGAGCATCCCATTCATACATGCATGCCAGTAATACATGCTGGCTGAAATAGCTGCTCTGAGCCTTGCAAAAATGAATTCTCAAAATAAAACTCTCTAGAATAGTCTACTTGACCACACAGTTATTGTTTCCATGGAACTAGATACTTGTTTTTAATTATTTTGCTGCTGGTCTTAATTTTCCTTTTATTTTGTTGTGAGTAATAGTAAGGTAACTGATTAAGAACCTGTTGTTCTTGAATTATTTAATTGGAAATCTTTTGCTAATATCTGCATTTGGAAGTTTCTGGTTTATAAAGCATTTTCAGAATATTCCTTGTATTGATGGAGGGTGTAAAGGTAAAAAGATGTCATCTTTAGAGAAGTTACTGTAAACTTGCTATGAATTGCTGTTATGTATTTATAGACTTGAATCTCAACGATGACCACTACAGTCATCACTGCCAACATTCAAACAATGTCATGTTGTGGAAGTCATTATGCATTACAGCAAATAAAGCAATGGGAGATGCTTTTGAAGAGCTGTGAATGTTCAGTATCTTTTATAGCTGTATCTATTTATTTATTTACTTTTATTTAACTGTTCCTCACCAATATTGGGATTTTTTTTTCAGAATAATCTCTGTGGTTTTTTTATATACTTAAATGTTTGTGCCTTTAAAAAATTAATTAATTGCAGAGAATATGGAGATGCCTCTGTTCCTCTGAGGCTCAGATTTCATAGTCTTGTAGGTAATTGCTGGATTTTGTGTGAGTGATGCACCGTCTGCACATGTGTGTATAGGGCATGTGCTCCTCCATTGCTGAGGAAGGTGGAGAACCTTGGTATCAAGTGGAGAATGCATTTTTGACTGCTTATTTATAATCAAAATCTTTGGGAAGGCTGCTTTCAGGCATCCTTTACGTGATGTTCGCATCCCTGCCCATGGCAGCAGTTTGGAACTAGACCAGCTTGAGGTCCTGTCCAACAAGGCATTCTATCACTCTGTGTTTCTTTGTATCAAGATTTTCAAAGATACTGTGTTCACCTTAGAAGTGTTTATGAAGAATCTTTTTCTCGTTTATAGAAGTTTTGCAAGAACACTTGAAAGGGTGATGGAGGAAACTGACTCAGTTTCCTAAATTAAGCTTAATTAATTGTACTAGTGGGACAGATTCTGAGCTGAAAAACCCTTCTGTGCTGTAACTAATAGGTGGGAGTCCTGCCCTGTAACCCCCTGCAGTGCTGGCTTTGGGCCCAGGGGCACAGAACATCCTCAGTCAGCCTGTAACTTCTCCTGGTGCTTTGGTCAGGGAAGTGGGAGCAGTTCCTGCTATGGTGTTGCCATACTGATCCATAGCTCCCATTTCTCAGCCAGGATTCATGCACAAGTGTCTGGATTGTAATACTGATGTGTACCAACTGCTGTATCTTTCATATTGTACCACGTTCCCCTGAGGTTGTGAGTTGAACATAACGACCTGATGGATTCAGATGAGCGTGGAATATTGTGATTGCTTTAATCTAACTTAAATGTGAGCTGCTGCTAAAAGGGTGGTGCCCTTTTCTCCCTGTGTGGTTCTCTCCCATTTTCTGCATGTCCAGCTGCTCAGTGAGTTACATTCCAGAACTGATTCGGATAAAATGGACATGATTTCTGGAACAAGAAGTTAAGGATTGGGGAAACCATTCCTTTTACTAGCAGCCTGTGTAAAATGAGCATAAGTGTTCAACCTGAGTCTTGTAAAGTCTTGTATGTCCTAGTCTGTGTCTGGAACTGGATCTATACCTTAGGGGCAGGTAATGTGCACTGCCAGATTACTTCAGTCTTACAGAATTACTGGGTATGAATGCATATTGACCTGTATGCATTACTGAGTATGTATACATGATGTTTTAAAAATATGGGGTTTGTTATAGTTTGGTGATATTGAAATAGGATTTTATAAAGAGGGAGGGGAAGAAAAAACCCCCGATGCAGCATTGGAAGAGAACAATGAACCCATCCCATGAGCCCATCCCTTCCCTTTGCTTAGGAGAGGAATGGGCAAAGGCAAGTGGTGCATGAAATGTTTTGGTGTCTGCAGGCTACTGCCAGCTCCTCTTTGCTGAGGCCCCTGGGAAAGGGTGTAACAAATGTGCAGGATAATTGATCTGCCCATGCATAGTAAATGTGTGAGCATTGTAGTGCGGCTGGCTGTGTTGTGCATTTAATCTGCCCATGCAAAATAAATGTGAGAGGCACTGTGTTATGGTCAACTATGCTACTACACATTTGCCATAGTTCTGGTCACATGTGTGCCTTGCCTTGCTCCTGAAATGATCCGAATAGTCCATGAGTTGGAAGGTAGATGCTGGTAGAAGAGAACTTCCATTCGGTGTTTTGTGACTTTCAAGAGCTTATTTTGTAAATTATCTCTATATCCAAAGGACAAAGAATAATGATTTCTGGCATTCGTGGAACTTCTCAGCTTTGGGTTATCCATACATTGAGCTTGGTTAATTTGTATGTAAAATTTCTGCTGACATAACTGTACTGTTTAGAACTGTGAAAAGAATTGCAGCCCAACCCCCCAGTAGCTGATAGTTGATTAAATGTAGTTTTGTAAATAACAGACTAAAAAATCCTTCTGCTGTTAAATTTTACTTTGTTTAGGAATCTCTTTTAACTTATACCCGTAACAAAACTCCTGCTAATATAAACTGTTTGTCAGGCTGAAGAGTTCTCTGGTATAAATGTAACCAAGTCCTCACAGTTGTTTCCAACCTCTGAGGAGATGTCTCAGGCAGATTTATACACAGTAGCTAAAGCAAAGGTCTCCAGCTGCCCTCTTGGCCCTGTCCCTGGGGTGTGGGAATGGAACCTCAGCCCACTCCATGGCAGCAGAAATTCATAATCTGCCATATCAGTGCAAACTGGTATCAGCAACAACTTCCATTTAACAGACTGAGTGGTGAATTGTCCCTGTAGAGGAGAAGATCTACATCCCTCATGGCTGTTGTACTCTGGTGGTAGTAATGGAGACTGCAATACCTGCCTGAGGCTCCAGAACCCCATTTGTCCATCATTTTGAATTTGGGTTTGCTTCAACATCGTGTGTNTTGAAGAGCTGTGAATGTTCAGTATCTTTTATAGCTGTATCTATTTATTTATTTACTTTTATTTAACTGTTCCTCACCAATATTGGGATTTTTTTTTCAGAATAATCTCTGTGGTTTTTTTATATACTTAAATGTTTGTGCCTTTAAAAAATTAATTAATTGCAGAGAATATGGAGATGCCTCTGTTCCTCTGAGGCTCAGATTTCATAGTCTTGTAGGTAATTGCTGGATTTTGTGTGAGTGATGCACCGTCTGCACATGTGTGTATAGGGCATGTGCTCCTCCATTGCTGAGGAAGGTGGAGAACCTTGGTATCAAGTGGAGAATGCATTTTTGACTGCTTATTTATAATCAAAATCTTTGGGAAGGCTGCTTTCAGGCATCCTTTACGTGATGTTCGCATCCCTGCCCATGGCAGCAGTTTGGAACTAGACCAGCTTGAGGTCCTGTCCAACAAGGCATTCTATCACTCTGTGTTTCTTTGTATCAAGATTTTCAAAGATACTTTGTTCACCTTAGAAGTGTTTATGAAGAATCTTTTTCTCGTTTATAGAAGTTTTGCAAGAACACTTGAAAGGGTGATGGAGGAAACTGACTCAGTTTCCTAAATTAAGCTTAATTAATTGTACTAGTGGGACAGATTCTGAGCTGAAAAACCCTTCTGTGCTGTAACTAATAGGTGGGAGTCCTGCCCTGTAACCCCCTGCAGTGCTGGCTTTGGGCCCAGGGGCACAGAACATCCTCAGTCAGCCTGTAACTTCTCCTGGTGCTTTGGTCAGGGAAGTGGGAGCAGTTCCTGCTATGGTGTTGCCATACTGATCCATCACTCCCATTTACTCAGCCAGGATTCATGCACAAGTGTCTGGATTGTAATACTGATGCGTACCAACTGCTGTATCTTTCATATTGTATCACGTTCCCCTGAGGTTGCGAGTTGAACAGAATGACCTGATGGATTCAGATGAGTGTGGAATATTATGATTGCTTTAATGTAACTTAAATGTGAGCTGCTGCTAAAAGGGTGGTGCCCTTTTCTCCCTGTGTGGTTCTCTCCCATTTTCTGCATGTCCAGCTGCTCAGTGAGTTACATTCCAGAACTGATTCGGATAAAATGGACATGATTTCTGGAACAAGAAGTTAAGGATTGGGGAAACCATTCCTTTTACTAGCAGCCTGTGTAAAATGAGCATAAGTGTTCAACCTGAGTCTTGTAAAGCCTTGTATGTCCTAGTCTGTGTCTGGAACTGGATCTATATCTTAGGGGCAGGTAATGTGCACTGCCAGATTACTTCAGTCTTACAGAATTACTGGGTATGAATACATATTGACCTGTATGCATTACTGAGTATGTATACATGATGTTTTAAAAATATGGGGTTTGTTATAGTTTGGTGATATTGAAATAGGATTTTATAAAGAGGGAGGGGAAGAAAAAACCCCCGATGCAGCATTGGAAGAGAACAATGAACCCATCCCATGAGCCCATCCCTTCCCTTTGCTTAGGAGAGGAATGGGCAAAGGCAAGTGGTGCATGAAATGTTTTGGTGTCTGCAGGCTACTGCCAGCTCCTCTTTGCTGAGGCCCCTGGGAAAGGGTGTAACAAATGTGCAGGATAATTGATCTGCCCATGCATAGTAAATGTGTGAGCATTGTAGTGCGGCTGGCTGTGTTGTGCATTTAATCTGCCCATGCAAAATAAATAATGTGAGAGGCACTGTGTTATGGTCAACTATGCTACTACACATTTGCCATAGTTCTGGTCACATGTGTGCCTTGCCTTGCTCCTGAAATGATCCGAATAGTCCATGAGTTGGAAGGTAGATGCTGGTAGAAGAGAACTTCCATTCGGTGTTTTGTGACTTTCAAGAGCTTATTTTGTAAATTATCTCTATATCCAAAGGACAAAGAATAATGATTTCTGGCATTCGTGGAACTTCTCAGCTTTGGGTTATCCATACATTGAGCTTGGTTAATTTGTATGTAAAATTTCTGCTGACATAACTGTACTGTTTAGAACTGTGAAAAGAATTGCAACCCAACCCCCCAGTAGCTGATAGTTGATTAAATGTAGTTTTGTAAATAACAGACTAAAAAATCCTTCTGCTGTTAAATTTTACTTTGTTTAGGAATCTCTTTTAACTTATACCCGTAACAAAACTCCTGCTAATATAAACTGTTTGTCAGGCTGAAGAGTTCTCTGGTATAAATGTAACCAAGTCCTCACAGTTGTTTCCAACCTCTGAGGAGATGTCTCAGGCAGATTTATACACAGTAGCTAAAGCAAAGGTCTCCAGCTGCCCTCTTGGCCCTGTCCCTGGGGTGTGGGAATGGAACCTCAGCCCACTCCATGGCAGCAGAAATTCATAATCTGCCATATCAGTGCAAACTGGTATCAGCAACAACTTCCATTTAACAGACTGAGTGGTGAATTGTCCCTGTAGAGGAGAAGATCTACATCCCTCATGGCTGTTGTACTCTGGTGGTAGTAATGGAGACTGCAATACCTGCCTGAGGCTCCAGAACCCCATTTGTCCATCATTTTGAATTTGGGTTTGCTTCAACATCGTGTGTTTTCTTTTACCTTTTGTCTAGGACAGTCACATCTCCAAACCTGCTCTGTAACTCTGTGTTCATTCTTGTTCATTTTTCATCTCCCTTCCATCTTCTTTCCCCAAAGTGACTTAACTAGCCAAATTGATTGAGTTGTTTTCTTGAATGGCATCACTATAAGAAAGTAGAATATCAGGAAGTCAGATGTAGTTTGTAATAATTTAATCCTTCCTGGAGCAAATGAAAACTGACTGTGTAAGATTGAATGGTAACAGCTCTATACTGTTTACTCTTTATGGCTAATAATTGGTGGAATTGTATTGCCAATGAATTATAAACATTCAGTTTTCTGTTATACAGTCTAGTTCCAAAATCGTTAAAATTGTTTATTTAATGGCTTTTAAAATTACATTTTACCTTCTAATTTTGCAAGTTGTTCTGTGTTACTAAGTCTGTTACTTCAGCTAATCTGTTCACGAATGCTGATGAGCATTTAAATGTTGGCAGGCATCTGTCCCCGTGGTTTGTCTGAGATTAGGAGCTGCAAGAAACAGAATTCCTGTTTGTCTGCCACATGCATACAATTCATACATCCACTGCCATAATCTCCAGTACATGTTACGAGACTCGCATTCATAACAAAAATGTAACTTTTGTGCTTGGTAACTTGCAGCATATGTGTGTACCTGGATTGTTTCTCACTGTGTTTTGATCAATGTATGCTCTGGCAAACAGCAAACCTTTCATTCCATCAGAAATTTTAATATAGTTGTGTTTGACAGTGTTGGGTTGAACTTGCTGGATAGAAGTTAGTCATGGGAATAATACAGTCCATAAAGTATTCTAATTCACCTTTTTGAATCCCGCAGCTTGGCTGAAGAGGAAATAAAGGCAGAGCAGGAGGTGGTGGAGGGGATGGACATCTCCACTCGATCCAAAGGTGAGTAAGAGGAATATTTCACTTAGGTTCTACAACACACTTATTTGTAAACCAGGATAGTGAAGCTGTGTCATCTACCATGAAACTACTCTTGAGTGGAGACTCAAGATTCACTGTATTTTTTGCAATGACTACTGTATGTTAGGAAGTGTTTTAATTTTTGCTTGGTTTTCATTATATGTCAAATCTACACACACAAATATTTCAGTGTTATTTCAGGTTTATGAATAAGGTTAAATTATGAAAAAACATCAACCTCTTGTATTATATCACTTACCATGGCATCCTTTCAAATAGTACTTTTAGATTTGCAAGACAGGAGAAAGTAGTACTAGTAGCAGCAAAAATATTAAGATAGTATTTCCTATAGTAATGAATTCTTTTTTTTTTCTAAGAATAAAGAATCACAGTAACATTTCCATTTCCACAGAAGTGAGTCCCCTGACCAGTATGTATTTTATGGACATTCATGCCTGTCCATCTCCTTTTGTACTTGCAGCTGACTTTGCTGCTGAGTTTACTTGAAAGCCATTTCTCTAAAACGGCAGCAATAGTTACTACCATCCTTTTAAACTTCTGGCACATACCCAGTTACTCTTCACATTCCTACAGCAGGGCTCACAAATCTGATTAACTCTGAATGTGCAGGTGGGATTGTCTTGGGAGCATGGCACAGATCATCTTTGTGTTTTTTAATGAGGAAGCTTGGCTGGATAGCATAAAACTGGATTCGGGTCTTATTTGTACTAACAGTAAATTTCTTGTTTCAGTTCTCATGGTATGGTTAGGTGAGGTAGTACATGTGGTCTTACACCTCAGAAGAGACAACACTTGCTCCTTTTGTCCCTTCTCCCTGTCTTTTTCTCCTTTCCTTCTGATCTTGTATGTTAGTCTCCACCACTGAACTGCTTTCAATATTTACTTCTCTCTGTATTTCAGTTTTCTAAGCCAGCAGAAAGTAAATGTTTTTGTTGCTTTAATGATTGCTACTGACTGGGGTAAGCTCCCAGCTCTGCACTTCACCACTTGCTTCCTTTGTGTTGTTTGTCACATCCCACTTGAACTTTCTAACCAACTTAAAAACTGAAACATTGTTCTGCTGTTGTAATGACCAGTTTGTTCATGAAAGAGTTTGATAACATAAGAACTTGGTATAAGAGGCAAAGGGGGTTATTAGATACATTTAGCTGCCATGAAATCCCATCTTTATTTCTCCTTAGAAACACTGGCCCACTTACTAGTACCAATAAGAGTTTTGCTTGCCTCAAGTGAGCTAAACCATTACTTATGTCACTCTGACGTAATTAATGTCTAAAAGACACTTAAAAATCTGATATCTATTTATGTAGATGTTTACATTTTAGTTCTGGTGCTTTAATCAGCCACAAACAGGTGTATGGGCCGTACAAAGAGTTTCCATTTCCTCATGGTAGTTCTAGTGCTGCCCTGACCTCAAGATACACTGTTTCAATGAATTAAGCCCACAGGAAACTTTTTACTTTATATTTGGTGGGATTAAGATGAAATTTCTTAGGACAGTGAGCTGATTTAATATCATGGTTATTGAAAGGGTCAGTCTTTCATCTCCCAGCCTTCTCACACACGTGATCTTGCAGCTTCCCTTGTGTTGTGGGCTCTTAACAATTAAAACTGGCCGGTTTAGAGACATTTAACCTGGCAGAAAGAGACTCGGGTTTTCATACTGTTTACTGTTGTTACAACTTCCTGAACCAGCTGATGCCAAAGCCAGTCTCACCACTGGCTGGTTTAGGTTGACCCAAGCTGTCATTGTGTGGAAGTCACTGGTCCATGCATAGAAGGACTCTTAGTGCTTTGAATACCAGTGGGAGCGATGTAAATGGCATTTCTGTATCACCGTAGTAGAGATAAAACTTAGCAAGGGTTGAATCACTTTAATAGTAAGGGAATTTGTATTTTTTTAACTAGATACTGATTTGCTTTAGTTGGTTTGTTAAATTTAACATGTATGTTGATAAAACCCCTGCCAGCACCGCTCTGAGGACAAGAATAACAACCACCCACCCCAAGCCCTTACAGGCTGGTATTTTTTCCAGTGAAGAATGTAGGATCTAAAGAACTCTTTAGACTTACCTCTAAACCATTTCTGTTTGTTGTATACCCAACCTAATCTGTGAATTAGTGATAGAACTTTATAACAGTTGAATATATAGTTTTTCACAGAAAATAAAAGATAAATAATTTAT